>QMIH01000493.1:317939-388758 GCA_003987875.1 Clarias batrachus
CACACACACACACACACACACATTTATGTATGATGTTTATGTCACAGGCTTTATGAGGACCCTTTTTTTGATGTAACTATTAATGCAGGTAATATCAACTGTAAATCCAACCCTAAATTGAGCAAAAAATAAAAGTTTACTTCTAGGAACCTGGTAAAACTGTCAGATATTTACATCCTTGTGGGAAGGATACATGCAGCTACCATGCGTATGATCTCAATCTAAAACAAAGTTTAACCCACACTTTCTCTGTAGGAGTTTTGAGGAAATGGAGGCTAAGATTTCAATGGAGGGAAAATCGCCTGTGCTGTCGTCTTGTGGAGCCGCCGAGCCACCAACGTTGGAGAACAGCAAAAAGAGGGAAGTCCATTCTCAGAGCCGGGCACAAAGCAGTGAAAGAGATAAAATGGTCAGTATGATTAATCAAACTTTAGCAATACTTTCAGACATTGTTAGTCATTTATTCATCTGTCCTGTATGTCTGTATGTTTGGAAATAACACGATTTTGCACCATAACATCTTTATAGTTTTGCTGACTCAATTTTAAATGTTAAAACAGCTTTTAAAGTGCTATTTTTATTATAACCTCTAGAGGGAGACAAAGGACAGCTTTTTCTCTGCCTATAGTTTTTTTGATGATCTTCAGTAGGTTTAGCCCTGAGCTAAGCGTGTAAACAGCCTGCTATCATTTTGGTATCGCATCTGCTTGCTGTAACAGACTAAACAAACAAACAAACATAACTAAAATCCAATTTAAATTACCTGGCTACATTGGTGAGACATTTCTGACACCCACACACCTTCCTCCTCTTGTCCTCCTCCGACTGTAAACTCCATAACAGTCACCCACTCAGGGCCCTGGGGACACCGCAGACATGTCTCTCATAGACAGGCTGAATGAGTCAGCCACTCCTCTCAGCTATCTGGAGCCTGACCTGGCAGAGACCAACCCCCCTGCCTTCGCCCACAGACTGCAGGTGTGTAGTGACTGAGCCCCTTTACTCTCATTCTTCCCCTTAGACCTCTTCTGCTGGACTGTGTGCCTGAATGGTGGCATCTGATTATTTCCATTCAGCCTTGTATTTATTTATTTTTATTATAATTTGACATTTTATTTTAGTTGTCCATGTGCTGATATGTCTCTGTCCTCTCTGTCTTTCATATCTGTCTGTATTAGTTGTTCTTGGGCTGAGATCAACTCAACACAATTTTATTTATTTTTTACCAGTTTGTGACCAGAAAAATAGATTGTTAATCTACTAATGGCACATATGCTATATATGTGCTACAAATTGTCTATGATAAGACAAATTTATGATTACCACCATTACCATTTTTTGATTCTCACTTTAATGTGACATTTGTTTTTAAGATGTGCAAATTCAATTTCATTACCTGCAAAATTTCGATGTTAGAGATGGACTTGGCCTCAGCTCTGAACATCACAATGTACCATTATACTTGCATGTGTATTACATGATGTATGTCTATACTGCGTTCATATGTCTGTGTGTGTATGTGTGTGCGTGTGTGAGAGTTGTAATGTATTCTGATGAGCTCAATCAGTTCAAATAAGAGGTGAGAGTTTGAACTCTAACCCCTCTCTCCCTCCTCGTCCAAAACCCTTCCCCTTGCGTTGCTGCTTTTCCTTTTCCCTCTTCCTCTTCCTTCTCCTCCTCCTCCTTGTGATCCCCCTGCGGCCCAGGAAGAGCTAGTCCTCGCAGCTCTGAGGATTGAGGCTCTGCAGGTAGCCCAAAACATCTCTCAGAGCCCTTCTCTATCCACTGTTTCCCCTCAGGTATTGCACTGTGCCATTGTGTGTGGGTGTGCTGGGGTGTGTTTGCGTGTGTGTTTTTCATCTGCGGTACCAGAGTGTTTGCAGTGCTGTGTGTGGGAGCACGTGTGATACCTTTACCTGACTGCATCCCGGTGTGAGTGCATACCCACATACTATCTCAGTATATTGTGGGAGTGGCCCAACACTCACTTTCATCCCTGGTACCTGTCATGTGACTTCTCTAACCTGATTCCTGCTCCCTGACTGGTGCTGCTCTCTCCCAAACCTACAACCTCTCTCTCACCCAAGAGAGAGAGTGACATGTGTGTCTTCTATTAGGGCTTTGTGACAATCCTGCATGTTTGCCTGGATAGGAGATGCATAGAGACAGTGATTAATGTTATTTGGGATGCTGGGGTTTAGTGTATGTAGTAGTCTTGTCCAAATACATCCAGTTGACTGTGTAGACTGGAAAAATACTCAACTTGAAAATATCTAAACAACTTTTGGTGCTTAATTGTTTGTCACATTTTTGTGTTTTGACTTACAATTCTGTCACTAATTGACACTAACACACTGGAAAATAGTGGTGCATTTGACCTGGATGTTGTTAGTGTAATATTAGATAACCCTGGGTGTCTCATCGCTGGTTTGGTTGAGACAGCACTCTTACTGACTAATATTGTTTTTTGGAATCTATAATCATTTGCTTATGTGCACTTTAGGCAAAACAAAAAAACAATGCAGTCATTTACAGACAGATTTATGTTGTCCCTGAGTCGTCTCAAGTGGTGGCCGGAGCCAAGTGTGTTTTTTTTAGTTAGTTAGTTATTTATTTTGCAGGGATTGGGATGCGGGAACGTGATCTGAGTTTGTTGCATGAATACAATTGACACAAACATAATCAGCACCTGAATGGAGGCCTATCAAATCAAGCATTGCTCACTTAAAGACTTGAATCGCCATCGCTATTTACCAGGAATGATTTCTTGAACAATGTTCACACCTCTAATGCTTCAATGATCATAAATTCCTGTGTGATTGTCATACAGAGTGCCATAGAGTGAAACATTAAGTGTGCTTTATTACTGCCATAATACTGTATGTACTGTACTATACCTGCACGCCATCCAGATGTCATCTCAGCTGGACTGCTGAGCCAGCTCAACCCATTAGATTTACTGTAGCAGCAACAGCAACATAAACAGTGAGCACATCTCTAAATAAAATACACACAGAGTGAACACGTACAGCACGGATGTCCGTTTACAATGCAGGTTTAAATGATGTTGGGTATTTATGATTGATATGGATAAAGGTAAAAGGAAACCTTGCTGTTTGTTGGCTGAACTGCAAGTTGTAATTACAATCCATTTTTATCTCATTCTTTACAATAAGTAACGCAATCCTTTCTCATGCACATGGTGACAGATCCACCCTGTCTTTGTTTAGGGTCGTCTGGAAAAAAATATTTCCCCATTTGAATTATATTTGATTTTCTCTCTCCGCATTCAAAGCATAAGAAGCATAGACCAAATTATTCTTTTTTGGTCATTTCACAAAACACATTGAGTAGCATTAGCTCTTAATATTTAATAAAGAATATTAACAATTAATCTGTTTAAAAAATCACTAGACTTCTCTGTACCTTGTTTAAAATCTTCCTTTTGATTACAGCTTTATACTGTAACATTTATTTTATATATTTTTTTATTTTACACGTCAACACTTGCAATAATTTTAGCTGATGCAAAGTCAATGTAGAGCCTCGTGCCACTGTTTTCACACCTTCATTGAGACGACTCTATGCTCTCCCCATTCCGTATTCAAGTCTCTTTCTTGCACGCTTCACAGTCTCGGCTCAAGAAACCCAGCCCACGCCGCTGGAATCGCAACAGTTCATCCACAGCTAAAGTAAGAGGATTCAGAATAGAATCAATTAACTCCCTCTCTTTTTCACACTGGGTTAAAACCTTTCTTCCCGAGCTAACTCCTACATGTGAAATAATCCTTGTATCCCACATACCTTCTGTCATTTTATTTAGTACATGTACAAGCACCACAATCTCACTCCTGTGAGGATGCTGCCCACTCTTTTAGGTTAGTTTAAAGGATACAGCAGTTACAACAAATCTCAAGCATGTGCATCTAACACTGAACATAACACCGTGACATACAGCATTTAGTTCCCCACAAAATGTATGGTTACACATATATAGTCTAGGATTTGATGTGTTCGCCCTTAAACACATCATTATTTCTAACGCCTACAGTATATGTATAGATAAGATTCACAATACCATTGTAAAATTACAGTGGCAAGAAAAAGTATGTGAACCTTTTGGAAATTCATGGTTTTCTGCATAAAATGTGATCAGATCTTCACCGAAGTCAAGAATATTGACAAATATAATGTGCCTAAAATAATAACACACATTGAGAACAACCATAAAAACCTCATAGTGCTAGTGGAAAATGTATGTGAATCCATGAGTTAATGAGTTTGAGTTAATGACCTCAAAAGAAAGCTAATTGGAGTCAGGTGTTAGCATACCTGGCGTCTTGTTAAGAAAATGAGTTTGGAGGTGTGGACTAGAGCTACTTTGATTGATAAAGCCCACTCAAACCTTTAAAGGTTGCTCCTCACGAGAAGAATATGCTTATGTTAGCCATGTCTCGCCAAAGAAAGCTTTCACAGGATCTATGATCTATGAAAGGGTTACAAAGCAATTTCTTTGGAAAGACTTTAGAAATTCACCAGTGTACAGTTAGGCAAATGGAAACACTTTGGGACTGTGACTACCAAAAAGTTGTACACACTGTATTTGTCGTTACCCTTTACTTAGATGAATATCAGATCACATTTTATGAATTAAACTATGAATTTCCAAAAAGTTCACAGACTTTTTATTGCCACTATATGTAATCACTATTTTATTGAAAATACCATCCTTAATGCCTAACAACATCTAAATCCAGTCCCAGAGTTGTGTTAATGATATCAGCCAAGTAGCTGTGACATTTCTAATTTTACATAAACAGCTTGTACTGTGCATCACAGATGCAGTTTCTGTTGATATCTAGAGACAAGGACATGCATTCCAAACCCAGGGGTTGCATAAGATTGGTCTTTTGATACAATGAAATTATGATAAATACAAAAGTCAGACCTAAATGTCTGTGTTTGTGTCCTGTCCTATACCCTTATATCCTCTTGAAAACTGGTCCTAACAGCCGGTGGGTTTTAAGTGGGAAAAAAAACATTGCTTTCATTGTGCCTTTCTAGTTATGGTGATTATTTGATTTTGGAAGTTAGGCTTTTATAGAACGTTTTAATCAGGGTACGGTTGTGGCAGGCTTTACTTTTCAGTTTGCTCAGAGGATAAAGCCTGTTTAGTTTCAATATTTGTAAAAAGGTGCTGTAAGACTTCCGGATTTATGAAACACATTTTGTCCCACACCTGTGGGTGTCCCAGATTCTTTCTTCAACGTTGTATTCTTTTTGCTGATTTAAGTGTAATGTGATCAAAACTGAAAGTTGTACTTGTAGAAAACTGAACTTGTAGGATCTGTGTGATTCTGGGGTTATTAAAAAAATTTTTTGGAGATAATGATCAAATCTATGCAGGACTAGTTGGTCTATTTTGATATAGACCAGAAATGTGCATCTCATAACTTAATTCATACTTGTGCAAATCATTCTAATTAACTCCTTTGTATACCCGTTGCTCTTTTTAACTGCTCCAGCATGTCACTAACACATGGGTAATTCTTTGAGCCTTTCTGAATACCCTTCCTTCCTGGCCTGGACCCAATCACAGCTATGCTCTTCCACAACGAGCAGCTGCTTCCTCCCATCTTGCTTTGAGCCTATCATGGCCTCTTAGCTGAAGCTCAACAGCAGATTGAAGCCTCATCCTCACTGCGCAAAGCTTTAAATCCGAGCTGAAATCCCGCTCTCATTGGCATTGTGGCTTTGCTGTGTAGAACCTGTAGACAATGTGCTGCCTCATGGCTTGGTTCAGAATCCCTTTAGTATGAATGTATGACTGAAGAGTGTAAATCACTGAGGATAGAGGTGTGCGAGGGACCGTTTTTGAAAATCTCACTCCTGTCTGCTCCTGGACAAATTCTGACCAATACTGCCCACTTCAACAGACACTCTCGACCAAGCATGATCTTTTGCTGCAGCTTTTTTTTTTTCCTGTTCACATTATTTTCTAGTGACCTTTGTTGGTTGAGTTTCTGAACCTATAATAACTAATTTAAAAACTCACAGCAACCCTGAGTTGAATAAAGCAATTACTAATGGTGAAGGAATGCAATACATGTTGTGCAGTGCAAGAACTTAGAACACACCTATGTTGCATAAACATAGTGCTTCTGGGGGTGCCATGTGATCCCAGTCCCGATGCACACCTCTAACTGAGGCCACCGACAGTTTACCTCACTTTCTGTGTCTGTCCTCCCTCCTAACATCTACCACCTTTCTGAATCAGGAGAGAGAGCTGGCCTCCCCTGGAGACAGTGGTGTGTCCAAAAGCTCCCTATACTCCCGGACCGGATTCAGTGAAGCCGAAAGCCCTTACCTCCCCCAAGACCTGGACCATTCACTGGGCATAGCAAGAGAAGAGGTATATAACTATGTGTCTGCTGAAAAACATGTATTACTACAAAATATATGTTTCTATAATAAATAATTGAGTGTACTGATGTCTTTATGTACTTTGGAATCATAAGTAAAACAATGAAGGCTTTCATGCATCAGTTCTACTGTCTATCCAGTCTGTTAATAATGCAGTTTTCCAATAAAAACAGGATTAAGGATGCATTATACTACTCTTAGTCTTAACCTTACTCAGCCTTATATCTAATTCATTATTGTATGGTCTGATTCTGCACATCTATTCCATTTCACTATGGAAAATATGCTGTTGCTTGCATCATCAGATTGTTACCAAGGAGAAAGAAGTGCTGGAATGGCAGAGAAAATATGAGGACAGTCGGCAGGAGTTGGAAGAGATGAAGTAAGAGAGCATCACTTGTCACACAAACCTTTCTTTTGGCCTTGTACCAAATATTTGAATTCAAAAGTTTTGTAATACAGTGGAACCTTGGATTATGAGCATAATTCATTGTTTGTAAACCAAAACGAATTTCCCCATAATAAATAATGGAAACTCAAATAATTTGTTCCACAGCCCAAAAAAATAAATACATAAAAATAATTAATACAATATATAAAGTAAAAATAAAACAAATTAACATGCACTTTACCTTAAAAAAAAAGTAAAAAATAAATCATGACAGATAAGTGTTTCCATTTGTGCGCGCAGACGGCCTGTATTTGTGTGTGTGTGTGTGTAATTAGCCCCTTCCCTTGCCTTGTCTTACACAGTAAAACTCCTCCTCCCTCCCCCATCTCGCTTTTTAAGTTTCACAACAAGCACACACACAATGGAAACACTGTTTTAACGGAAAAAAAGAAATCCCTCTAATGACACTCGCGTGAGCGCATATTAACGGAATCACTGCTGTAAAGTAAAAAAAACAAACAAATGAACCAGCACTTTACCTTTGAAAAGAATCGCGACAGAGCAGACTTTTCTGTGTAAAGCATAGAGTGTGTGTCTGTATGTGCGTGTTAAGCCGGGGAGGGGGGTGTAAAGGCGAGAGATTGTGTGTGCGTGTGTCGGTGTCAAATTTAGTGCGCACACACACATAGGAGACACGCTGAAACAGAGAAGGAGACGTTGATTATACCAGTATGGGAGACGAGCACTAAGACCCAGCAGGGGAGACGATTACCCACAATTCCGCAGCGCAAGAGAGAGAAAAATCATTGGCTCAGTTGTGATCACGTGATGCTCGGTGTCAAAACAATAGCGCATGCGTGATACATGATACTTGGCACTCGTAAACCAAGACTTGCTGAGTTTATCAAGTCAAAATTTATTAAAAATCTTTGCTCGTCTTGTTCCACTGTATGCATGTTGGTCAAAATGACACAATGCCCTATACAGCAAAATGAACTTGTTCTTATTTAGTAGCAATAAGCTTGCTAGCTGAGATAACAGTGTCCAATAGCTACATGTTTAGTTTTGCAAATGTTAAAATCATGTTAGACAAGGCCTTCTTTTAAAATTAAGTGCAAACAGAGCAGCAAACGGTAGGCTAATTATATTAAGTAAACAATTAGGTTTGCTAGTAAGCGAGCTGACACTTGACTATTAGTCCAAATATGCCAATTTTCAGTAGGATGTAACACCCCTCACACTTCAAGAATGGTGGCTGATTGCAAGAGGGAGGGAGTGAGGGAGGACGACAACCATAAAGTGTGGGAATTGGCAGTAACTAATCTGGGTGCTAATAGGACACATTTCTATTTTTATTCGGGGTACAAATAACCTCTGCCATAAAGGCTTACTTTTTCCCTTTGACTGCAGAGCGGACTACATGGCGTAACCAACAGCTCCAGTAATCTTTTTATGACCAACACATCAGCCTGAGTGCATCTGTCAATCTGTTTATCTCTCTCCAGCCTTTTCTAAAAGCTCAGGCCAATGCAGGAAGCCAATTAAAAAGGCCTAATGTGTGGCTGAGACAGGGAAGGGGCAAAACCAATAAGGTGGAGGGAGGTTTTCATTACTGATTATGGCATATTGGAGCATGACATACCTGGCACTGTAATAGGACAATATGTACTCCAGTTTGTTCACTCTGTTGTTCAGTCAGCCAATCATGTGGCTGCTGCCCAATGCATAAAATCATGCAGATACAGGACCAGAGCTTCACTTTATGTTCAATTAAACATGAAGTTGAACTATTTTGTCAAACTCACAGTCTGAATGAGTACAATACACTGATTAATATATAGCACTGGATCTAGCAGACCAGATAGTCTCAAATGAGATAGTAATGGCAGATTACCATCATTAAAAAACATAGTAACATTAAAAAATAATAAAACATTGCACAGAAAAAAATTCAGGAACGTGGTCGCTTATTTAACTATTTCTGGCCCTAGCATGTGGGAGGGGGAATAAAGACAGGAGCTTACTTTATTAGACTGATTAAGCTTAGCATAAGGAAGACCTAGAAAGCTAAGGGGAAGCATTGCTAATCCATCTGCTTACCGTGTTGGCAACCTGCTTTTCCCAAAATAAGCCGCCCCATGGGCTTTTGACTACACACAGCAGCTTTCCAAGCACCACCTTTGCTTGGGGAGAAAAATGGCGAAGCATAAGCATACTGTAGATGAAACTGTGAGAAACAGCTACATTAAAGCATCAAATCTTGATCGATAACTGTGTGCTGTGAATGATGCACTTATTAAGGTTTCTCACCAAATCAATTTTAAACTATTTTTTCCCTTGTCTGCAGGAGAATAGTTTCAGAATATGAGAAAACGATTGCACAAATGATTGGTGAGTACGTAGTATACACCTGAACACTCTACTGTTATTTTCTTTTCTTCTTTTTTTATTTTCAGATATTATTAATAATAAGGCCAAATAGTACACACTAAACTCTGGGGGTTGTGAGACTGGGGGGGGGGGGGACCAGACTTTCTTACCTTCACTCCTCAACTTTTGTCTTGTTGTTTTGCAGTCACTATTTCTTAAACCCCTTAACATGCGATGCTATTTTCACCATATTTTTATCCTTCCTTTACGTTTTTTCTTTAGTATATTATAGCTTCTTGCTTTGAAATATAATAGCTTCTTCAGCTCCTCTTTCTTGCACATAATGTATCAGAGTCGTGTCCAATCCAGCCTTAAAATTCCATTTCTCACTCAGTTCAGCTTCGCTTTTCTTCCCTTATTCCACACTTAGTGTATTTCTTGCATATTCTTTTTGCTTATTTTATTTTATTACTTTACCCTCGCAGATTTCTTTTATTGATGTAAGTCTGTTCTTTTGGGATATTTTATCTTCATCTATGGAAGATTTACCTGCATCAGTGGAAGGAAGAGGATTTTGTTTTATATCTGTAGAACACTTCCTCCCACATATCACTCCCAGCTGGCTTGTTTTAACACAATCCCTTCTTTCTGTTTGCCTCCCTCCTTTGCCCATAAATACCTGATAAACCAATCAGGCATGCCTGGTAAGTAATAAAAGGACTCTTCTTTTTTTCTGTATGTTAAGCATTCAAATACATCTGGTAGATGAAGCAAGGTGGAGTCTTATCCATTTTTGTCTCCCTACGTGTTTCATTTTTGTTTATGTATATATTTTCCGCATTTCTGGGTGTTTAGATGTTTTTGTGAATTAAAATCCAGGGCATTACTACATACATTTACAGTTGTCCAGATGTTAAGGAAACATAAAACATATTTGCCCAACATGTGTGATTTTGGAATGTTGTCATATATTCTGCCTGTCAGAAAACTTTGTTTCTGTAAGTGTCTCCTGTGTAAACGGGAGTCATATGATCCTCTGTGGTGGTCTCATCTGTCACCCTTTGTCTCTTTGGTTGCCCATCATTTACTTTGTGTCTCGTCTGCATGCTTCACAGGGGAAATGCGGTTCAACAGAATGTCATCAAATATTAGCGATCATCATTAATGATGCAATGCGTATCATGTTTTCCAATTCTGAGTCCATTTATAGTGTCTCTGTTGCTGGCCTTCCGTTTGTCTACTCAGTGGGGATTTGACTGTGTGGAATTGAGTGTGACTGTGTGATGCTTAATTATTTATGACATTTAGCAGTATTTTTTTCACATAAATGTCAGTATTATGACAATAAAGCAGGGTTATTAAGCAGAGGTCTCATTACTGTGTGTCTGTGTGTATGTGTATTAGAGGACGAGCAGAGGGACAAATCTCTATCCCATCACACCATCCAGCAGCTCATTCTGGAAAAGGACCAGGCACTGGCTGATCTCAACTCAGTGGAGAAGTCTTTGGCTGATCTGTTCCGCCGCTATGAGAAAATGAAAGACGTTCTGGAAGGGTTTCGTAAGGTAAAGTCAAAAGTCTGCTGATAAACACTCATTTAGAGACATAGAGATTCGCTCCAACATTGTGTCTACAATCAGTCCACAGTACAGTGAAATAAAGTTAGTTTTTACCCTCATGACTGTTCTGTTATTCTGCACACTCAAAACACACCTTGTAAAAAGAAACTCTATGACTCCATCTTCATGCAAGGGCAATAGCATTCTTTCTGTTTTTTATTTCTGTTTTTTTATAAGGTTTAATACATGCAAATTATTTTTCCCATTCACAATATAGTAAACAGGCGACCTCATCCAGTAACTAATACAGTGGAATAAATTATTTTACCTTTAACAGTAATAATAAAATAAAAGTATGTATACAGTGGAACCTTGGATTACGAGCATAATTCATTCCTGAAGGGCTCGTATTCCAAAACACTTGTAAACCAAATAATCATTTCCCATAAGAAATAATGAAAACTCAAATTATTTGTTCCACAGCCCCAAAAAATAAATTCATAAAAATAATTAATACAATCTATAAAATGAAAATAAAACAAATTAATCTGCACTTTACCTTTAAAAAAAAGTACAAATAAATCCTGACAGATAAGTATTTCCGTTGGTGTGCGCAGTGTGTGTGTGTGTGGAATTAGCTCCTTCCCTCGCCTCGTTTTACACAGTAACACTCCTCTTTCTTCTCCCCACCTCGCTTTTTAAGATTTACAACAAACACACACACAACGGAAACACCGTTTTAACATGACAAAAAGAAATCTCTCTGAGACTGGTATGAGCGTATATTAACGGACTCACTTTTTAAGTTTCACAACAAACGCATAAACACAGCGGAAACACCGTTTTAACAGAAAAAAAGCGAGACTGGCATGAGCGCATACTAACAGAATCACTTAAGTTTCACAACAAACGGACACACACAAACACGGAAACACAGTTTTAACAGGGAAAAAAGAAATCTCTCTGACCTGGTGTGAGTGCATACTAAGGGAATCACTGCTGTAAAGTAAAAAAAAAAAAAAACAGCAAACCAAATCTGAACCAGCACCTTACCTGCGACCGAGCAGTGTTTCTGTGTGTTTGTGAAGCCGGGGAAGGGGTGAAAAGGCGAGAGAGCGTCTGTGCATGTGTGTGTGTCGGTGTCAAATTGCGCGCGCACACTCATAAGAGAGAAGCAGAGTTTCTGTGTGTTTGCGAAGCCGTCGGGGGAGGGGGGGAAGGTGAGAGAGTGACGCACGGTGTCAAAATAAGAGTCGCATGTGTGATGCATGATACTCGACGCCTGTAAACTAATACTAATACTAATACTCGGTTTCCAAATAAAAAATTATTAAAAATCTTTGCTCGGTTTGTGGAACACTCGTAAACCACGCTACTCGCAATCCGAGGTTCCACTGTATATACACAGTATATCTAAAAATGTAACTTATATCTAAGTATGTCTAAAAAAATCTAATTATGCACTGAAGACTAAAGAGACTTCCATTAGAGATTTCTAAGTGCTGTGCATCAGCATTATATTTATTCCACTGAAATATTGACATATAGGGACAAGTGAAATTTGATCATATATCATTAAAGTACATAAAAGGCACCACACTGGGCAGTAAGTGGAACTCTGAGTAAGTGATTGGATATCACATAACCACACCATTTTTTTTTTCAGTTATAATCCTCTGCACCAGATAAAGACCTTCACCTTCATAGACATATTTTAGTTATGCACTATCAATGCAGGTATTTACAGTGCGTAGACATAACTAAAATATGTCTTCTAACACCTAACATGTGAAGTCCATGAAACTCACAGAAATTAATTTTCATTTTAGAATGAGGACGTGCTAAAGAAATGTGCACAGGAGTATCTGTCTCGAGTGCGTAAGGAGGAGCAGCGCTACCAGGCCCTGAAAATCCACGCAGAGGAGAAACTGGATAAGTAAGTGCACTGCAGTGAGAAGATCTAAATGTTTTACTGCAGCATTATTTTGATTTGTCTTGTCTACTGCTGCCTAATGCATGCCCCTAATGGCTGTTAGTGACTAAATGATTTCTGTGGAAATAAAATCTTAAAGTAATGCCTGACTGTGGAGCGCTTTTTGGCATCCTATAGGGCGAATGCAGAAATCGCTCAAGTGCGTGCCAAAGCAAAACAGGAGCAGGCAGCATACCAGGCCAGTTTAAGGAAAGAACAGATGAAGGTGGATTCACTAGAGCGCACCCTGGAACAGAAGGTTTGTCTTCATTGCCATACTTCTCTACAATCTTGTGTTAGCATGTACTTAATTAAATCACTGCAATGTAAAATTTACTATAAAGGAATAATTTGCACTGCAATGACAATTTAAATGTAATTTCAGTATATAAATTTACATGTACAATTTATATATCAGGTAATTATTTGTCACAATATGTGCTATTTTTCACAGAACAAAGAGATTGAAGAATTAACCAAGATCTGTGATGAGCTGATTGCTAAAATGGGGAAGAGCTAGCTGCCCTTGCATATGATCCATGACCAGGACAATATATGAACTGAAAGAGAGGTGTGCTGATTTTGTCCTATTGACTGCTGGACAGGACTACAAACTGCTCCCTAAATCTTAAACACTACTGACATTCTTCAAGAAACGGGGCTCCTGTTGACAAGGAGGATACACTATCACACCACTGTAATTACTAACCGAGCATTTTGATGTTTTAACGTGCACCAATTTCCCTGTAATAGAGGTCTTGTGGATATTTTTGAGATGTATTCCCCATCAGTACAGAAATTTTATGAGAGTTTGTTAATGTCTGAGAAAAAGAGAGAGCGTGAGAGAAGATGAGAGATGTTTAATTGCTCTGATGCCATGACAGCCACTGATGGAGCTGACTGTTAAATTAATTTCTGTGGTTAAATTTCTTTGAACTTGAAATCACAAGTGAGAAGAAAGACATGTCTATATATGATTATGAAATGATTATAAATATGCATGTGTTGATTTTTTTTGTTTGTTTTTTTGTGACTATGAACTGAAAATAGTGTAGGTACACAAATGCAGGTTTTGATACGGTTTAATCTGCTTTCATGTGTATCTTTGTAGATACTCTCTAGTTTTGTTGCCTTTTAGCAAAAATCATGTGCAATTGTTTTTTTCTTTATTTTCCTTTGTAATTTTATTTTTGTATGTCAGTAAGCTTAGAGTCATCTGCCTCTGGTACTAAAATAGCTAAATTAATTTGAATAGGATCGTCTCAGTCCTGCTCTGGTTGATGTGACACAGTAGATGTTTCTCTAAAGAGGAGTTCTACTCAAGCTACACAACACCTGCTTAAAAAGTGCAATAAAAGATGGCAATAAACCTTGGTGCTTCTTCGTTTGATTCTGCATAAGCCAATCTACACTACAGATAAAGAAGTGAAATGCTAACATTATATTTCTTCCTGAGAATTAGAAAACAGCATTTTGATTAAACTGTGAAGAACCATTGTTTGCTGTTGAGGAACTTGGGAATTGTATGTATACATCTGAAATGATGCCCATTGCTGCTGAGATTGCAGACGGTCCCTTACATCCAGCAAGCAATAATCCTGCTAGTGCCAAGCACAGAATCAGTCTGTCTGAGATTCTGCTAATCTGTCATATGTACAGTAGTATGATGACAATGACTTGGTTTATTGCCGATATGTTTTATTTGGTTCAGGTGTTTTCCTGTTTGTTCTTGTTTTTGGATTTACATTCAAATATTAGTCATTTTATCATTTAAAATTTTTTTTAAAAAATTAAATTTGAATCCCTACTGAGCCATTTCAGGTCTGTAGGAAAAAAAATTAGGAAATGTGGAAAAATAAATGGAATGAATTGCTTTTCAGTCTGCATGTTAAAAACACTTGAGAAAAATACTTGTTCTTCCATATACTTCATTCCTTTATGGGCTCTGTAGAATCCTGCCATTGAAACACCAGATAATACTGGGAAAATGGAAAAATAGATAATTTCCCATTCAAAACAATGATGTCTTTCCCAAACCAGTAGCAACTTTGTAACATGTTTAATTTAAGTGTTTGAGATTTTTACTTTCAAGAACGATCAGAAAAGTTTGCTCAATACTCCTTTGGACTTTGCAGTCTGTCCTGTACGGAGTAGTTACCTTATAATTAAAAGCATATTTCTTTTGTGAAATTTGCAACAGTTTGTTTAGCAAGAGGGTGGTTTTATTTAGGAGATCAGTTATATAAAGTGTAGATGTGATCATATATATATATATAGTATAATCTTAATATGTTTAATTTATTTGTTTAAGCAGTAATTAAGCATTGAAGTGGCTTGGGTTAGTTTATTATAAAGAGAAATATTGTTAAAATATAGGAAGAGCTCATAACCTTTTACCAGAGTTCATTTGAACATTAAATATTGGCAGGGGGAAAAAAATAAAACAACTGCTTGGTATTATATAATTTTTAACTAGGACACTATGTTCAGCTGCTTAGGTTGATGAAAAAATATAAATATAATATTTCAAATTATGGTTCACTATTTCAGTGGGACTCATCCTGTCGAGCTGGTAATCTGATTCTCATCAGTAGTACTGTGGTATTAGCTCTCCGTCTTAGACTCCAAGGTTTAGACATGAACAACTTGCTTTTCACTGATCGGTCTGGTCGACTCAACACCAACAGCAACATGAGCCTTGTCCGAAGCTGCTGTCTGTTGTTTGGCCTTTTCCTTTTCCTTTGCTCTGGTCACAGTAAGTATTTTTCTTCCTGTTCTGTACTCATTGTATGTCTACTTATTCTTAAAGGAATACCAAAGTGGGCACTTTTATCCCATAATCTTTTTTGGTCTAGCTCTCCATCTGTTGTTTTTCCTCGTGCAGGCTTTAAGTTTCCTGTCTCGCCAACTTCCTTCATAAAGTCCTTTAAGTGCCTCTCACGCAATGACGCTCTATTAGATAACATTGTCTTTTGCTCATATTTTTTTAATTGGACAATGTGTTAATGGACTAATGGCAGGAGACAAACCATATGCCATTAAAAAACCGCAGTAACTCAGAGAAGCTCAGTGCTGTCTGAAAAGTGCACAAAAAAAGGGAAATCATTTTATTGATTGAACCAATGGGCGACATATTTATCTAGTTCAGAGATGTTAAATCAATTTGCATTGCATGGTGCAATAAATGTCAGGTTTACCGGCTGTCATGAAGAAATTGATTGTCAGATTTAGAAAAGATTATAATGTCATGGAATGGTTTTTCTGTTTCTGTGTGTTCTGTACTTGATGATGATTGAGTTGTGTACAATAGGTGTTAATCTGGTTCATGAATAAAGCAAATTGAAATCATCTTGGGGAAATTTCCTGACTAATGATAACTTCGGGCTGAACCACTGATAAGTGATGGTTGATTACTGGAGACTCGATTATCAGTAGAACTAGTGGCATCCCAAAAAATCTCATTTTATTTAAAAAAGATTTGTATTTGTGTGTAAACTTGCTTTCTGTATTATAATTCAGAAGGAGAACTTCCTCCTGTAATGTTGATGGCAACTGTTCATAGTTTGGATAATCATGGTTTGGAAAAGCCAGTGAGTGTTAGTGTCTTAGATTAAAGTAAGTGTGGTTTATGTGTTTCGGCAGATTTTGCCTTGGATTTTCAATATTACTTGTGTGGAAAAACAAATCTGGGATTAAAGTGGAGATTCTCACTCAGTACATTTCCATGATGTTTTCTAATGGTAATCTCAATAAATTAAAGTTGTTGCAGCTATGCAAACATTTATATTAATAATAATAAAAAACTATTATAGTTCTTAATATAACTTATGTAAAAACATAGATGAAGGCTAGTCTTAATTCTTAGATATAGATAAGTATAGTAGATGAATAAAGCCTGCATTGTCTATTTTGTCTGTCTGACTAGGTGAGGCGCTGCAGTGTTACACCTGCATGGGATCAACAGATGAGGACTGCAACCGCCAGGGATCCAAAGCATGCCCACGTTACTCAGATGCATGTGCAATTATCAGAGGAGATGGCAGTATGTTTTACAATTGATTTTACACAGGAGTGATTTCTTGCTAAGAATGCAAGTGATATTATTGGGGCAGATATTTAAGTTGTCTTGTTCAGCATTTGAGTGGGTTTTTTGCTCTAATTGTGTATGTGTGTGTGTGTGCATGAGAGAGAGAGAGAGAGAGAGAGAGAGAGAGAGAGAGAGAGATGGGCTCAATTACCCACATTATCCAATTACCCACATTAAAACATAAGTAATCATGCACACATTGCATTGCTTATATTTTACAATTAATATACCTGTCATATTCTTTTGTAACAGACGGTGTGCTGAAAACATGTTCCTACAAATCCTTCTGCAGTCAAACTAACAGCCAAGGTGACAGAGTTGCAGGGGTGAAGGTTCACTGCTGCTATTCAGACAACTGTAACGTGATGGGACATGGCAACCAGCTCTGTGGAGGCTTTAGCTATGTGTTAATCCTTCTGCTACTGTTTTGCCATCTAATGTCAGGGTAGAATTGCTAGCACGAGTTACATGTGCTTCATACTCAATAGCCTTTGGATGTAAGCATTTCTGATCATGCCTATTTAACTATATAACACAAATGGACTCTATATACAAAATCCTAAAACAACCCAGACATTTCTTTCAAAAGCAAAAATGCTCTATTCACTTACAAGCTCTTAGTGCTGCGCATTTACTGCATCATCTACAGTAAATAGCTCATAGCCTTTGATACTTAAATTAATTGTATTAACTTCACAAAGATCAAATGAGTGTTAAGTAATTTATATTGTGGTAATAAATACAACTGCAGAATATATATATATATATATATATATATATATAAACACATGCACACACATCAAGCTGTCTACTGTAAGAGCAATCTCCAGCATCTCCAGCATCATCCATATGCATAAGAAAAAGAAACGTATTTGTTCCATGCATTTGATTGTGTAACGTCAATAAAGGCAATCATTATTTTTCTTTTTTCCCCAGTGGAACTCTTCAGTACATTCAACATTAAGAAGTATTTAAAACGTTGAATACTTTAAAACATTGATTTTTTCTATTAATTAATATAAATAATTAGGTAATTCTAAAAATCTACTTTATGTCTTTTTTGGTTTGTTTGTTTTGATATGTGTATTTTTCAGTGTTTGCAGATATGCTCTCAATACCAGTCTGATGACGCAGACCTGGTTCAAAGAGTCTGAAGTGTAAGTTGCTGAATATATTTAAGTAAACACTGAACCAATGAGATCTAACATTTTATAAAAGACACCTACTCATGATACACTCTTATTATAAAATTAGGTCATTTTTACACATTAATATGATGGACATTTTGTCTCATTTTGCTTCTGAGTGACTTTTATAGCATTAACACTAGGGGCCAGTATAAATTCACAAATGTTATGGTTGATGTACTGTGTTTTGGCAAGTGAAAGCATGACCTTTTACATGATCTACTCCTCTGTACAGGAACGGCCATTATTCTGAACTTTCATATGGCAGGTCTTAGCTGGGCAATATGACACATGGTCTAATAACAGCAGTATAAATATCACTGCTTTCAACAGCATTTTTAGCATAGCGCAGGGTGTACAGTACAGCAGACTTTTCTTTTATTCTGTGTAGGCTGTGAAATTGGAATATAGGACATTGAAAAAAAAAACATGTGTAAAACAGGTATTTTTGGTTTTCGCTACAGTATGCCATTTTCCCAATGAAACACTCCTACTGGACACATTCTACGGTGAGATTTCAAAGTCTGCTTCGTGCTTAAGGTCTCCAACACTAAGATAAACTCCTTACATGCCTTACAGTAAAGTACATATCTTACAGTAGCTAGTGATATTAAACAGAACATGGCTCAGTTAGCATAATAATATACACATTACAATTTGATACAATAATCTGCAATATAATACATTATTTATTTTTTGTACATTTTAATGAATGTTGTAAGCCATTAAAAGTAATTGTAAAAAACGAGGTTCTACAAAATATAGAGTCAGAAATATGCATTCACTGCAGACCCAACAAAGACAGTGGCTCAACCTGACAACTCAAAGCATACCTAAGCAGATGCGATCGATGTGACTGTATAAATAAATAAATAAATAAATTAATAAACAGGTCGTAGTTCAGCAAATCCCTTAAAAAAAAAAAAAAAAACTATAACAGCCTATCTAACTACTGTATAGCATAATCTAAGGTTAGTTCTGGTGAAATGTGTGCATCTATTTAAATAATTTACCTCAATGCAGCTCACTGAAAAAGAGTATTCTTAGACCTGAACATTCTTATTCCATGTTGTTTACCCTTCTGATTTATATATTCGTTTCAAAATGGTAGAGGTATGCCATTATGCAAAATTTTAAAACAGACATGTCATCTGCTCAGAGTCCACTAGTTAAAGGTGGTAACACAAAGCGCAACAAAAATCATTCTTATTATGTAAATTTAAATACATTAATTTGAATTTGAACATAGCTAATAATTACTAATGTAAAACCATGGAAAGGATACTACAGTACAGTCATGTCACCATTTCTTCTGGATAGTCGTCAGTTTTAAGGAACTTTACCTTCACAAATTTTAGATGAATACTCATGCCTAGATTACTCAGAATGTTTTTGTAGCTCCAGGCAATACTCCCATCATCCAGGTGTTATTAAATATCTCGTTTTAACAAAATGCAATAATGATTTTTTTCCCCAGATATTTAGTGTAACTTAAACAACTACCCATCTACAATATATAATATAAACCATAAAATGAAATGGAAGCACAATTGTAATCTTTCTCTCTAACATTTTCTTTATGCTTCCGATCCCTTGAAAGAAAAACAACAATTCCTTTGGTCAGGGTTCCGACATTATTCTTTCTTTCTTTTTTTTTCTTTCTGACTTTCTTTCTTTCTTTTTTATTACCATGCGGCTTTCTCCTTTGACAGGCAGGTGTGATAGTGTGAGAGCGCTGCCCTGGAGGGGGGCTAGAGACTGACCCCAAACTGTGACGCTCCAGACCCAAGAGTCTGAGTGCTCAGCCTACCAATGTCAGAACTCATTAGATTTATTTGCATCTCGTGTGCATTAAGATGTGAGGACTCGGTGTATGACTGCTAAACAGGATGATTCATTTAAAAAGCATTGTGCACATCCTTATTGGAAGATATTAGATCACAAGACTGTTGTATACTTCAGTAAATATATTTACACCAGTCCAGAAAATAACTTTTAAAGTAAATGTTCAGGGAAACCTATAAGAAAAGTATCAAAGTATGGATAACTTCAGCACTTAATGTTCGGAAATGTTGTATTATAAACTTGCTGGTCACTTCATTAGGTACGCCTTGCCTTCATAACTGCCTTAATTCTTCCCGGCATGGATTCAACAAAGTGCGGGAAGCATTTCCTAGAGATTTTGGTCCATATTGACATCACTCAGTTGCTGCAGATGATTTTTTAGCTTTATAACATGTTATATTATCCTGTGTTCATAAAGGAATGGACATGATCAACAACAGTACTTGCTCAATTACTGTAGTACTAAGGGTCCCAAAGTATGCCAAGAAAATATCATCCACACTGTTAAATCTCAAGGGGCAGCCTTTTATGTTGTTTATTCCAAATTCCAAAAACCTAACCATCTGAACGTTGCAGCAGAAATCGAGATTTGGCCAATACTTGTCCAGTTTGGGTGGGACCATGTGAATTGCAGCCTCAGTTTCTTGTTCTTAGCTGACAGAAGTGGCACCTGGTGTTGCCTTCTGCTGCTGTAGCCCATCTGCTTCAAGCTTCGACGTGTTGTGCCTTCTGAGATGATCTTCGGCATACCTCTACGGCAATGAGATGTTATTTGAGTTACTGTTGCCTTTCTATCAGCTTGAACCATCTGGCTATTCTCCTCTGACCTCTGGTATCAACAAGGGATTTTTCCCCAGAGAACTGGTGCCCACTGGATATAAACTGTTTTCAGTTTATCTCTGTTGTTTTATACTTGGCACAAACAATATGACACATAATGCATGAAGCCCCTTAAACATTAACATTAGTAAACAGTGCAGCATAGCATCATATAACATTTTCCATGTTGTTTATAAGATTGGCCACCAGGTTCACCAACAAGAAAGTCCCCAAGTTTGTAAAACAGTTCACTCACATTGGCAGTAGAAATCACATTAGATTACAGAGCGAGTAGAGGGTAAATCAGTAGGATTTTCTTGGGATACATGGATTAATAGGTAAATCTGAATCTTAAATATTTGATGGCTCTAGAAAGATTTGACTGATATATAATAGATTCAGTTTCATTTTTTTTTATCTGGTGATAGTTGCCAATAAAAATGCATTGTTATTAGGAACATTGTGTTTCAATTATCCTTCAGTTAGTTGATAATCTGTATGTAATGTTTTTCTGTAATAATTGGGTACAGATTTGAAATGTGGTGTTTAGTGTGTGCTTCAGTCCTTGTTGTTATTTTATATTTTTTGGTTATGTCTTGCAGAGGTTTGAATTTTCAAGTGGACTTGACATGAAATCTTGTGCAACCTTAGACTGAACTAAAATTAACCGTGAAAAGATTCATATTTTGATTTAAAACTATCAAAAGTGGGAGCAGATTTTATGTGATCCAGACCTAGTGTGTGCCTATGAATAACAAAGTGTAGACACAGCAACGGCAAACACCTTATCACCACTGGTCTTTAAGTGACTGTGCGAGACTAAAAGAAGATCTTTAGCTGCAGATCTTAGTGACCTTGGGGTAAAATATAGGGTTGGCAAATGACTGATGTATTGAGGGGCTAGACCATTAAAAACAAAAGAAAAATATATGTCTTGACTCAATAGTGAATGGGTAGCCAGAACAGATGAGCCATAATAAGGGTGATCTGCCACCTTTTCTTTGTTCCAGTTCTGAATCTGGCTGCTGCATTCTGGACCACCTGCAGTCATTAGAGTACCCCATGTATAGCGAGTTATAGTAGCCAATCGGAGAGGTGATAAAAGCATGGACAACTTTTTCCAGGTCTGTTTGAGATCAAATTGGCTTTAGCTTCGCTATCGACCTGATCAATGATGTAATGTTTAAGCATATTTGAATGTCTAAGGGGTAGAATGATTTTCGTTTTTATTAAACACTACAAGGTACATAATGACTTGTGAAGAGAATTCTTTTTGTTGTAAGTGGGAAAAAAACACAGTGGAGGTGGAGGCCTGTCTAATGAATTGGAAATGTTCCTGGCAATTATATCTGAGCTATGATGTTCAAAGAAACATTTTGCACAAAAATGCTTCACAAACTACTGCAGTGGTTCAAACGTTGCAGGGGAAGTATTATTTTTATCACGCTTATAAAAAAAAAAAAATAAATAAATAGCATTACCATTTAAGATGACTGTCAAGTATAAAGGTCATCATCACCATGGTGACCACCAGTGTCTTGTTTGATTATCTGCAGGTATCTCCTCAGACCTAACCCTTTACTTCTTAAGAGCATTATTACAGTAAATTATATCTTCCTTCAGCATGCCCTTGAGCTATATATCCATTATACTCTAGGGTGGAGAAATGGCTGGGGGTATACTGATCCTGTACACATTGCCTATGTTTTGTTCCACAGTATATTGGGTTTAGGCATCTTGTAGGTTTTATAATCAAGGTATTAATCACTTCATTTTTTTTTTCATAGATCAATGATTTATTTTCCATAAATATAAGAAATAAGATACATAAGAAAGATGTTCTGTACTTTATGCACACAGATCAGCTATAACATTTACACGAACACATGCAAACTGTGTAACATTAGCCATAATCTATATAACAGCTACAGTACCTGGTCACAGAATCATGGGCACCTCTCTGCTGCAGGGTCAGAAAACAAAGAGCCCAAAGCCTTCATGCTCCCCAAATCCCAGTTCGATTGAGAACCCATTAGGTTTGCCAGACAAACAAATCCAACCGACACACAGCACCCAAAAGATCCACTGCCAGTGTCCTAGTGGCCTAATGGCAAAGAAACATTAAATGAGCATTACTGTCTACTGCATTTAAAAAAATAATTTATATGTAAATGTCTATGGTTTGGGTTTCAGTAAACTTAATTTGGTTACTCATTACTTTCAGCATCATAATGATGGGCCATTCATAAATGAGTGGAATTTTTGTGCTTTTTCTTTTAGAGGTGAATATTGGAAAAGGGAAAAATTGATGCAGACTCTTACAGATTTTACTTTAAGTCCATTAGGTAAGCTCTAGATTCACCAAATAAAAATCCAGTAGTCACAAAGAGTATTAAAATGAAAATAAATGAATGAACAATTCATAGCACTAAGATTTTACAGTTTAGGCAATCCAGTAGCCAGACAAAGACCAACAAGTAAATCTACTGGGTGTATGTTTACTGTATATACAAATTATGCTTTTATTTATATTCTTCTTATAACTTTTTGCTGCATATACTATATACTATATATACAATATATATGTCTGTGTGTATGTTTTCTAAGCTGAAAAGCATTTTGTAAATGTACAAAATATATTGCAACTAGTTGTTTGCTTCTATGAAGACAGAACTATTTTTTTCTTTCAATTTTAATCAGTATTGCCATATAGTTACAAATACTGGCTGATGAACAAGGCACCAGCTACCTATCAAATACACAGTGTAAATGATAAATGATAAATATATCATTATAAAGTCCTAATGTTGTATACTGTAATATACTTCAAAAACAAGGCATTCTTTCAGTTCTCATCCTACCAACACTTAGCTACATGTACTATATATATTATGGAGTCAATCTGGCAAAAATAAAGATATGAAAAATGCAACGATCTTGATATGCATTTAATCAGTGCCTTTATTTGCTACAAGCATTGCACTCGAAGCTGTGCACTGAGGAGGAAGCACTAGTTAGGACAATGCATCATAATGGCATGCAATCGAACAAGCCAAATATCTAGATTAGATCCATGTACTGTAGTGAGCCACATCAAATGTCCTCTGTCTCCATGAGACAACAAATGTGTTAGAGGGAAGTAGAGCAAATAAGATTATGGCTGTGTATATGAGTGTGAGGGCCTGGGTGGCTGGCCAGGGTTCAAGCTGTGGTCACCGGTTCTGAGGTTTCTGTTATTGAGGTCTTTTTTGAAAAAGCTTCATGAAGCAGAATTAAAGTGAACTACCTTTGAGGATGCAGAGCTTTGCAACATGTGGAGAGGGTTAAGCAGAGTGGCAAGAAACTGGTGGAAAGAAAGAAAGGATTAGTGAAAAGAATGAGGAGTGGTGGGGGTTTGGCAAGGATACAAGGTGAGCTGTACATAATAAAAGCAGTCCTCCACCTCAGTTATATTGTAAAGTGTCTAAATGTTTCTGTGGTGCTGTTTCTCTAGAAAACATTGAAAGCATGGCAGTTTAATCCATGGCCTAAATACCTTCTGGCTTGTTTTTGAATTGTTTTCGTTCTCATGCAAAATAACATTTTTATGTCCTGCTAAAATTTCTGTTTCACTTATTATTATTATTTTTTTTATTATTGCACCTCTGCACAAAGTCAAAAAATTGAGTGGAGGATACCTATTTCTGGAGTATAACTATGCATTTTAATTGTTAGAAAAAGTAGGGATTGAAACAGGAAAGTGACACCCTACCCTAGAATATTTATGTACAGTTGTATTTTGTCCAGGTCCGGGTTCGATTCAGAGTGCCCACATTTTCTTCTGATTGTGTCATGAGTCATGTCAGATGTATGTCCTCATGACTTGCTGAAAATTAAATACAGTTTATTCACTCCCTGTGACAGCATGAAGAGTGATGCAGAGTTTCATCACTAACTATTCACAAGCTAGTTAGCTAGCTAACAAAATGATCCCTTGTTAAGTCAATTACTCAGACCCCTCGACATTAAAGTCTAGTTGTGTTATTGATTATCTATCAATTTTCTTGAAATATGTATTTCATAGTGTTATGCAGTAACAGTTAAATTGTAGTAAAATCCATTAGAAAGCTTGTTAGCAATGACAATAAAGAGGAAGAAGGTAAGCATCACAATTTTAGGAAACTTTTGCTCGAATCCTATAATCTGTCCTGATTGTTGGGTGTTGGGTGAAAAATTTTATGCTAATAATCTGATGCTGAAGAAGGCACCATACACCCTGCATTTTTTCTTAAATTGGAGACAGTCGTAAAAAAAACAAGCAAAAAACATTTAAAAAAAAACACCAATTCAGTGTATTATTTTTATTATTCACAAAAATTTTGGCCATGTACACATATTATGTGGATGCAATTACACACAAAAGGTACAAAATATATAAATTGCATGGGAACATCCGGTGAGAACTCACAAGAATGTTTTCTTCATATAGACATTCTGAGTTCTATTTATACCCAGGTTAGTTGGAGCGTGCATGCTACAGTAGGACTTGTCTCCTTATGCTCTCTGTGTACAGTATACGGCTCACTTGAGGCCGTCGCTGCCCGTTGGATCTTGAATCTTGGTTGATTTTAAGTTATCACCTCATTCAACAAGAATTTAACCGGCCACACATTTTTTTCTTTGTTGTTGTTGTTCATTATAAGTTACTGGAGCTCATATGGAGCTTACCCTGGAGCTGCTCAATGGCAAACTAAATTAATGACAAAACACATTAACACGCGTTTAATGAACTTTGATGTTGTAACTTCTGTTGTTTTGATGTCTGCTGTCAACAATCAAACAGTTTGACTGACTGATTTATTATTAACTGACTGACTGAGCTTTATTAAAGGTGCTAGTACAGTATAGCATTTCTAGGGGAGTGGTGGCTCAGGTGGCTAAGGTTCTAGGTTGTCGGGTTTTGGGGAGTCTGAGGATCTGCGTTTGAGCCCTACTGTTGGTGGTTGGCGCACCCCCATACTACCCAGCCAGTACATGCAGTGCCAGTCCCCAGACCAGATGGAAGGGTTGCGTCAGGAAGGGCATCCGGGGTAAAAAACCTGTGCCAAATTGTATGTGGATCGGATGGTCTGCTGTGGCGGGAGCAGCTGAAAGGAAATTGTTTTGAGTATGAAAGTTCTAGCAGAAAGACACTAAAAATACCAATAATTGCAAATAATGACAAATATTGGCACCCCTGCTTTGATTCTCAGGTGGCTCAGGTGGCACCAGTGCTATCAACCTTAATGATAATCATCCATTCTAACCTGATCTAACCTGTGCTTTAACCATTCAGAGACCTCAGCCACAACCACCTGTTTTGTATTGGCCATTTCTAATGAATCACAAGTTGAAGTTTACAGAAAAAGTAACAACACAAAGCATGTAATCACTAACAGTAGCAAATGCACACTTTTTTTATTTGATATGCTGTAATTTTACATTTTAATGTTTTTTTTTTTTCTTGTGGACAAATTAAGTGGTATAAATTGTAAATGCTAAGGCTAATCACAAATATTGGCACTTCTGTTTTGATACTCAGGTGGTACACTAGCAAAACCATTGATTTTATTTATATATATATATATATGCTATTTGGAAAAACATGCAGTAAATTGAACAGTAAACAGTAAATTGATCCAGCCTCTTCAATGACACTGCATTGGCCGCATAAAAAAATAAGGCTGTGCAGACTGACAATTATACTACCGCTGTAGTTTGTATCAGTACAGGTTTCACCAAAGGGAGCATTAAGGACTCAGGGTGATGCTTGTGAGCATGCTTTTGAATCCCAAAATGAGAACTGGGAGGCCCTACAGCAAGGGTAATCAATCCTATCTGCAAAGGGCAGTTGTGGCTGCAGGTTTTCATTTCAACCAAATAGGAGCCACAACTAATAAGATTTGAAAAATCAAGATCAAGTGTTTAAGCAAATTGTATCCGGTGCATTTCCAGCTCAAAATTAAACCCTGTAGCCACACCGGAGACACCCTTCCCATAGTGGGACACTGCATTTTTTTCCTTTGGTATGAGGGCAGGTAGAACCTTAGACTAAACTATACTGCTCTTTTGCCATTAAAATATGTTTATACATAGATGCAACCTCATGGTCAGCATCGGTGTTGTTCAGATTAACCTTAAACCTTTCTGTTGGTTTCTGCTGCATTTTAGTCAAAATTTCAAAATTTACATTTGATATTCATGAATTCAAAAGGAAGTAACAAAAGTGACCTGCATGCAAATGATTGTTAATAAAAGCCTGTTAATTTGTTTGCAGAGTTTTTGTTTGGGGTAATTGTAGGCTGTATGATTTATAAAAAGAAGCACTTTTGTGGACATGTGAAGCATCAGAGCAAATCACATCAGTAACTACTGTGTTCTGAGGCCGAGGTAGACTCACTCAGCCATGTTGTCCAACTGGGATAATTAGTTTTGGAAAGGAATATCAGCCGATATAATTGAGCATTCTCCCCTAATGAAGATCCTCCATGTTGTCAATGACAAGGCACTAACTGATGGCAGAAGACCGATTTGACAGCAGAGGCTGAGAGAAGGGTTTATCTAACATGTAAGTGCAGAGTGTTTTGATGATCAAATCTTCTGCTGAAATCTGTCAAGAGTACATTTTCCCGAGTGCTGCTTTCTATTGCCTTTGTTACTCCCTGTTTCCTGTGTTGGTGTTTTTGGGGCATGATTTATGTTTAGTTTGTACTTTGCGGTCTGTCAGTTTCTGGATGAAAGAGAAGTCCATAGAAAGACAAGAGAGGACCAGGAGGGCATTATAAAGAGAGATAGAAGGAAAGAGCAAAATCCAGAAGGGAATTGAAAATAGAGATAGAAATAAAGAATGAATACAGAAGGGAATTCCTGGGTTAAGGTTGCTGCCTTGTGTAGTAAAGCGGGAGTGTGGGGTGTGTTCTGGGTTTCGACTGAGAAATGCGATGGGTTGAAGATTTGGAGAAAGAGGGGGAGGCAGGAGGAGGTCACTGTGAAATTAGTTTGGAGGGATAATAGGGGAGCAAATTGGTTTTGACAAGTTTGGGGAGGTGGAAGTAATGCACTTCTTTTAAAAATGAAAAAGGAGCAAATGAAAGAATACCATGAGATAATAGAGGGGAGTGATAGGGAGGGGTAAGAGTGGGATTATAGTCCCAGAGGCCTGGGGCACAGACCTGGTGCAAATGTAACTCATGGTTAGAGTACCCTTATCACATCCTCACCTGTACATATTGTCATGGCAAAGAGCCAGGCAATGGAAGAGGCTCAGCTGTGGGGCATAATTATGGTCCTACCAGTGACTACTCAGCAGAGAAAATCTGCTTGATGACTATTTCACATCTAAATGAGGTTTACGGGGTTTGGACTTGCAGAAATATTGCAAAATGAGTCTTGTCCAGTGGTTCATTTTTGCAGATCAGGCTCAAACCTGCAGCACATCGCTCTGCTCTTTATGAGGAGCTACACCCAGCTGTCATCTCCCTCGTTTTAATAAGACAGTAGTGATTATTTACTGCATGATTCGCTGTGTCAGTGATGCAAGCAAATGGGTTTTTCTGTGTTTGAAGAGAAACAGGGGATTAGTGGAGTGCAGGGAAAGCTGCAGGAGCTAAAGCAGCATTAGGCTGTTGATATTTACCACACAGAGTGAGGCCTGCTCTGCGCCTGAGCCAACCCTGCTGGGGTGAGAACTGCACTGTATGGTGGACTGGGCTGTACTGAGGGAAAAGCGTTATCGCAGACCGTGTTTTGTGTGAAATACGTGGCAGCATGGTCCTCTGTTACTGAGCACTAATTCTCAAATAATGGCCGAGGGTAATGGAGCCCTGACGCAGCTTATTGCCATAGGATGTGCTAGAGCCTTGCTTAATATGGAGTACATGAATTAAAGTCAAGCCATTAGGCAAGAATTCCTCATTTGAGAAATTGCTCCTTTTTTCACTGCTCAGCACTGAATAGTGAGGTGGGAGAAGGTCCAAGGAGCAGACGGCTTTGATGATCTGAAGTGAAACATTTCCTTGAGCACCTGGAACGGGTCCACAGCAGGAGTTAAGATCAGAGGAGCAGAGTCATCTTTATCAAACTGCCACATAGACTGCATATGACTTGCATATTTACGCCTTTCAAGCCCTGAATCCCTTCAATGCATGCCAATCAAAATTCATCAGCAGTTGCTGACCTCTTAATAAACACTAGAGCTATAGTTTTTTTTTTGTCTTACGGCAAATGTAGTCACATTACAGGCTTTATTTCTGTATTTCTCTACTACTGTATATCTCCTTCCCACTCAGCTGAACCCAGGATGGCAGTGGGCTGGAAGAACATACCGAGATTCAGACAGTGGCAGACAGCAATTGCATACAAGGATAGACTCAAGCCGAGCCTGAGTGTCATTAGTCTGTATGTGTCTAGCAGGCACTCTGCCTTTTACTGATTATTTGCCATCCAGGAACGTCTGCCATTGCACTGGCAGACTGCTTCGCCTGCATGCCTCTGCTACAGTACGTAGGCGGACATTGCAATTAAAAAGAACCTACTATTTCCATGAGGATTCTTTGTATAAGACCCTAGACTGTCTTATTATTTATTATAAAATGAATAACAGTTTTACAGTTTTAAGTTTTTATTATGCACTTGATGTTTAAGAGCTGTCTAGCAAAGCCAGTGGTATCCACAAAATTACACTGACAGAAAGCGAGGGCAACTATGTGCTCACAGAGTGAGACGATGCTTTATCTAATGCCGTTAAAGGATGCTTCAAAACACGTTGCTGTTTAAATTATGTAATATTGCTTTTTTTCTCTCCTTTTTTCATAAATTTAAATTGCATCAAGAATGCCTTTTACATATACAGTATACTCTCTGAGGTTAGATAGGGGGTACCTCATTTATATATAAAAAAAAGTCTGATTAGATTTGATTTTTCACACACACACACACACACACACACACACACACACACACACACACACACACACACACACACACACACACACACACAAAAAAAAATCAATCAAAGATCAAATCTGATCAGATGACGGTTTTATAAATGAGCTTCCTGGTATCTAGCCTCAGAGACTATATTTATGAAGCATTATAAGCACCATCATATCAGTATATATTATATCAGCTTTTCAAAGATCAGTTCAAATTTTCACCCATAAATTTTCTTTTGCAGACAAATATTTCTTTTTGCTTTGGAGTAGCTTTGCACTCGCTGAGTTTTATGACTGTACTATGATTAACTACTTGACATGCCATTAATTGATTGGCAACAATGCACTTTGCCACATGCACATGGTTTATGGTAAGCAGGTTGAGCAATAGGCCATGAGAAGGATTTAGGAACATCTATGTTTGTTAAAAATGTATAACTTAAGGCAAACGTAGGAAACTATTGTTTTTTTTTATATGCAGATCTATGTAAAAAAAATTAAACCTTCTTTTCAGCTTACTTTCATGTTTGTCACCTTGCATTTCAGGTGAGAATTTATTGTAGTGTTCTCACTATGATTATATATCTGTGAATGTTTCTCACTTAAATGTGGCACAGGGTAACAGGCAGCTTTATGCAAAATTATGTAAGTAATTTTATAACCCTTTTACACAATCCATTGTTAGAGATGTGTCTAAAGAAAAAATATGAAGAGTTTTGAAAACGAGAACTTAATTTTGCAGTTTTTTTTATGATGCAAGAAGTGTTGCAAACTAAATATTTTGTTCATGTTTTCTTTCAGTCACAAGGGTGTTTAAACATCACAAATGATTAAACATTATGTCGAAATTGTTTGGTTCATATAAGTGTGAATTGTGTGTGAGTTTGCAAAAAGCTGCAAATCCACCTGGTGTACTTTTGGATACAATAGATAAATTAGCCTGCAGTTGTGTTTGTTCAATGTAGCATCAATTGGTTGGTTGCGTTTCAGTAAAAAATATAGCAAAGTCATTTTTTATTGTGATTTTTTAGGGAATTAAATAAGAAGCATCAAATTAAATCAAGTAAAAAGAGTTGTTTTGTTGCACACAAAACCCTTTTAATTACAAGAATCACGAGAAACATCATGAGTAGAACAAAAACTTCAGTTTACATCGTCATCATCAGCCTTCTTCTCTATCAGTTTTAGTTTAATTTGCTCCATTTCAGTTTGCCAATGTTAAAGAAAATTTGCCAAAATTAGTAAAAATCAAACATGTTTATCACATTTTTTGTTCACATTATATTCTTATTTTCTCCCCTAGTTTTAACCTCTTCCTATTTGTTGTTTTAGTCACACAAATTTTGCCAGTACACTGAAATGACCCAAGCTTTTCATTGTAGAAAAGAGGATTCAAGAGTCATTTGAGAGTAGATGGATACACAAGGACCCTTAGCTTTTATAAAGTGCCCGATTCCTCAGCATTTTCTGATGGGGAAACACTGTTGTAGAGTCTTACATGGATCTTAAGGGCTCAACCTACAACTACTTTCTAAATCGACTAAATGTGTAGGATGTAATGGACCGTCTAGACACTGGGAGAGAGAGAGAGTAGATGAGGGCATGAAGGCTAGATGAAGCAGGTTAGAGTGGGAAGCACATGGATATTAAACCACCAATTCCTACAGTATATCACCTGCTAAACTACAGCAACTAATATTCAGACGAAACAAAATGCACAACTCTTTCTTATTCACTCACCCATTCTCTGTACCGCTTATGTCTACAGGATCATGGGAAGCACACAAATACACACTAACTCACTGCAGGCAATTTGGAAGCACCAATTAGACTCCAGAGCATTTTGAGAACACTCAGCAAATACAAGCAAATATTGCTTGTTTTCTTAATAATAAGTAAGAATTGATGCTGCTTCAACACTAATGCTAATATATAAATATATATATATAGCATCACTGCTGCTGACAAAAAGGCGACTAGACTTGCTGATCAGGAAAACATCTCTCTCAAGGAGGTAGGCATAAAAGAATGATAATCAAAGTATCATTGACACCATTGAGCTATTATTGACAACATGTTCCAGCATCTCCATGAGATGATGAGGGCATTTGGTAGCTATTTCAGCAATCATCTGCTCTGCCCACAGTGCAAAAAACAATAATACTACAGGTCCTTTATACCTGCGGCTGTAACCATATACCCACTGCCCACAGAGATCTGCCGCACCTACAACTGATCAATCTACCCAGCCATGGTACCCACATTCAATCAATATCAGGACAGTATGAACAAAGCAGTACAAAGCAGTAACTGTACAAAGCAGTTATTTGAGGATATTGATGATAACTTGGTATATATATATTTTTTACAATCTTACTGATATGAGTCATATCACTATGATATCATGCAACTTTCACTTGTATTTTACATACAGTTATCTTTTGACATAAAAATTATTTTGATTTTCTAATCTCGCTGCTACTTTTCATTTTTGTATTCTACATTCATTAGCTTATATATAGTTACATGTATTATATATTGAATATACAATGTACTGTACAAATACTCTCCAGTCATGTGTAAAAGTAAGTGCCCTCTTGTGTTAAAACATGATAAAAATTATCTGATCATAGCAACTTTCAGTATTAGCAAATACAACCTCAGACGAACAACGATAACTTTTTTTCACTGTGCCATTATTTATTTAACAAAAAATTAAGCCAGAAAGCAAAAAAAACAAACAAACAAACAAAAAACATGTACACAATACTATATACCCCCAGGATTCAATAGCTTCTAGATTCACCTTTAGCAGCAATGACTTGAGGTAATTATTTCCTTTATCAGTCTCTCATTTTATTGTGAAGGATCAGATTTTTTTATCATGCTTTTATTTAAAAACACATATAAATAAAAGAGGGGATACTAACTTTTACACATAAACTTATAGGTAGCGTTGTCAAAAGTATCTGTAAATTCTGCCTCTGAAATTTCCTCATTGTGAGTTCATAGTTAGTTTCAACATAAGAAAGTTATATGTAGGATTGTTGTTTGCACATAATTAGTAGGAAGGGAAATAATTGAAAAATAGATTTTGGAGGGGATACAAGAATTACCTCACAACAGAATCATGATACATGACTAAATTGATTCTCTCCCCCATGTCTAATAATTTTTTGGGGTTTATACATGCCTGTGATATCCAAATTCAATTCAACTTTCTTGTCATTTTTATAAATAACAGAATATAAATACCAACGAGATATCATTAGAGCATCATCTTCCCGCCATGTAATGTAATAAAGTGCGACCATAGTGCAGCAGTGCAGTAACCCTAAAGGGAGATGCGGGAGGGGGGTCTATTGTGTGTGCTACAGCAATGCAAAGTTCAGTTCACAGTTATTGTAATAGTGATGTACGATATGTAAGAGTGGGTGAGGGCAGAGAGGGAGGTAACAACTCGTTCAACAGTCTCACAGTCTTTGGAAAAAGGATATATTCTTACAAATTAAATTGGCTTTATTACCCAAAATCTTAACAAATTGCTTGACTAATTGAAAGCACCTCAACCAGCCAGTTAGTGTGATAATGTATTATGCAACAATACATTTTTCATATAAAATAAACCCTGCATGAAAAATGTAAATCTTCTGCTTATGTTCATTTTTATATAAATCTTTGTGGAAGCTTCTAATCTTAACCAGATTTCCTTGAACTTTTCTAGCATAATAAATCTGTATATTATATTAATACACTGTCTTGGATCTCTCCCTATTTTTTTTTTTACTTAAGTATAATTATTTTTTTCTTTTTCAGGGTTGCCACATCAAATAATTCAATCTGCAAGTTATTGGCACAGGTAACATGTAACATGTAAACTATATAGTATATGGTTTAACAATTAAGAGTACTACTATACTATAAGTACATCATAAAAACATGAATACAAATGACAGTCACTATCTTTTGAGTATAGTACACACATCATCTCTGTCCCAGTATCTGAAGAGTAAATGTTGCCTCATGGCTTGTGACTGTAATGTTATGTTATTACAAAAAATATATCAAATTCATTATTAATTATTATCAAGATTACTGCATTAGACAAGCCTTTGCAAATAAATAAATATACAAATAAAGCCCAGACATCTCATAAATCAACATAATATGCAGTTTATGAACTCATAAGTCTTTGACTGATTTATCTGATGTCCCTTACTTAAAAATCTGTCAGCGTTTTGAGAGACCCATTATGCCTGATGTGACGATGCATGTATTTCTGTTCAAGTTAATCTTAATCACATTTTCCTTCAGCAAAGCAATTCTGCAAAGGCCTTTCTGTCTCTTTACTTTTTGAAAGGTCACACAGCACATAGAATATTGATAAACAATCTTTGATTAGTGCTATCTGAAGTCTGTTACACCTTCAGATCACTTTTACACCTACACGCTCTGCATGCAGACTCATATTTAATACATAAGGGAAAATAAGATATCTAATGAAATTACTAATACAGTATAACAAGGTTATACATCACTCAAAATCACTGCGAACAAGTTCAACATACTTTTCAAGCAATATGTGACTTTAATGCACTTTATGAGCAGTTTGTAGCAGTTCACCATACAACATTTTTTTTTCTTTTTTTTTTTTTTTTTGTCTCAGCAGTTAGGCCAATGTTGTGAACTCCATTCTGCTTCACATTTGACAGCAGCATAAAATCATGGAAATATCATATTAAGGAAACAATGACATCTTAGTGACTTTGACTATGCTATTATTATTGGTGCCAGTTGGGCTTCGTGGAGAATTTTACAAACATGTGCAAACCTTGTTGGTGAGAGAGGTCAGAGACTGATTCAAACTGACAGAAAGTCTACAGCAGCTCAAATAACCAAATTTTTACAAGCAGGGTGAGTAGAAAAGCATTTCAGAAGAACACTTCAGGACCACCACAATCCTAACAATAAAGATACAGGCCCTAATGATGGCTATTATAAATAATATAAATTATCTTATATCCTCAAATGGATTATCACTGTTCATGTAAAAAGAAAAACATACAGTATAAAGCATAATACACATGATATACATTGAAACCTATCATACAGTACATATCACCATTTGGATCATCCAAGCGCCATCTAAATACCCCAAGTCACAAGCTAAACACAGTTGGTATAGTATAAGTAGAAAAGAAATTATATTGGTGGAACATTGATATTGCACTACTGAACGTAGGAAATAGGCTTTTTGTTTGTTTGTTTGTTTGTTTGTATTGTATTGTATTGTAGTGTATGTTTTTAATGTAACTGTGTGTGTTTTCACCCAAAGATTGCTTTTTTAAAATTTCGTTGTAGTCATACAATGACAATAAATAAATGAATCTGAATCTGAAAGATAAGGGGAGCGCTCTCAAAAACTACTTCTAACCACACACATTATCAATTTTTATTTAAAAATTGCCATTTGACTAAGGCAACCCTTTTTCAGAGAGAAAAACTATGAGGTCAGAAAAGGTATGTTCAGAGATATAATATACCAGTGAGAGATACTGATTCAGTCAGCTGCATGTGACATTAAACAAGTATTGTGGCATCAGATTCAAGGTCCAATTTCATTCAAATGCTGGCAGTGTTTTCCATTCCTATTTCATGGTCGGTAGATTTATATCTAAACCACATACACATTCATCAAATTTACATTGAACAAGGATGTCTGGGAGCACTTTAGAAAAACTGAAATATAATGATATAATGAAAAACATAATATTATGATTATTGGTCTGACTGCAGTTAAGTTACAATGGTTTCATGACAATCATTAAGAATACAGTATAAATAGCAAATATCCATAAAGACCTAATCCTAATTAAAAAGAAAAAAAAACATATTAAAAATTTTACAGGAAACACTTATTCTGCAAATATGTTAAAATGCCTGAGGCAAATACAAAGTTTAATTAATAAAAAACAAACACAATCAACATACCACGAAACAAACAAACAAACAAACAAAAAACTTATTAACAATTTAATTACACTCTTCTTTATCACCTTCCAGACAATAGAGGTGCCTCAGAGGTGAAACCTCACTGTCAAGTGCAGCAAAAATTCATTTCCAGACGAATTCTCTCAGTAAACAAAATCATCAGCAGTGTTCAGATCCAACACACTCATTTACAATTCACTCTGTCGCCCGCTCTCCCAGGAGACCCCACTTTGTGAACAGACCTTCTATGGGTTCTCACCAGTGTGTTTGTCGTTTTGTGGCTTTTCAATACATTTTCGAAAGCAATAATCATGAGTTATTACAAAATATCTAAAGAAAGCAATGACATGCTTCATCATTCTTTAGTCAGCAAGCGTCTCCCTGACATTTAATTGTCAAAAATCTACTGGAACTATTTGCCTGAAAGCCATATTTGTTTGTATTGCACTGCATTCACAGAAAGCAGAGTTCTGCCATCATGTTGTATTTTAAGCTAGAGCTCTTGTGTATTAACATTCTTACTTCACTCTGAAGAATTTGATATCTTGCATCTTTAGGATTTGAATGAATATAGTTTTCACCAAAATAATGACACTTCAGTCTGTAAAGATTTCCGACCCAAATGCTTGGTAGCCACGCATCCCCCCACTGTTCTTATTTTTACGATTTTAATGACATGGTAATTGAAATATTTTACCGTCTGTGCTCTGAGTGTTTCCAGTGTTGACATACTGAATGAAACAATCTAATTTACAGACATTGCTGCTTGGGTGTTCTGTATTACTGTTTGGCCTAAGAGAGTGTTAGAAGTGTAGCCATTAAAAAGTGCAGCGCAGAGCCTGACTGTATTTTAAGTTCTTATACTGGGCAACCAGAAGTATTGTTTATTTTAGCTTTCCTAAAAAGCAAGCAAAAATTAAGGAAATATATAATAAAATTTCCAAGTTTTGACACAATATGATGTGGCATGATTCAATGCAATATATTGTGATAAAATACACACAAAAAACAAACAACAACAACAACAAAAATGGTTAATTTGAGTTGAAAACAGAGGAAGTAATTAGTCATGGAAAAGCAACACCTCTTCTATGTGAGATATATCATCTATGTCAGGTGCTCTCAAAGCTTTTTGCAACCAGAGACCCTTTGAACTGTGAATTCTATAGAATCTATAACCATATTCCCAAACATAGCTTAAAAAAATAATAAATAAATAACATTAATGGAGAATATTTGCATGCCTGCAAAGAAAGCAAGAAATTACATAACACAAGTTTTCAGATGAAAAGATAAAACCTATATAATGCTCCACGGTTTTGCATGAAAATGTGACAAAGTTACCAAAAGAACTCTGGTAACTCCAGCACACTCAGTAAAACATCCAAAACAAACAAATACATGCATCATCACAAACAAATCTCTACTTAAAACTACTGATTATTTTCAAGCATTTTCACACAAATATTGTCTTTATTTTATGAGGATTTATTTCTTTATTTACTTTATTTCTCTTTAGTGCTCTTTATAGAAATGTATTTTATGTACTTTATTTTTTTATGTGCCCAAGACACTTGCAAAGTACTGTAAATAAAAAAGCTGTTAAATTTTACTGAGCATGTGGGAGGATTTGAGTTTTTCTGGTAACTTTGTCACACTTGATCTTTTCTATTTTCATGCAAAACCCAGGCGCCTACATTAGAACTTTTTGTTTCCATCTAAAAACAGTCAGTCTGTCATGTAATATGTTGCTTTCTATATACCCCCATTCCACTGAGCCGAATTTGCTACCAAATCTACATTGATGTAAATTTGTTACGACCTCTGGAGAGCTCCGTAGAAGTCAGTAATGGCTCCGTACCGCCTCTTGTGGGCTCGGTGTGAATTCTGTCATGTTTGTTAATGTTGATAGTGTTGAGAGGAAAAGTGGAGCAAAATATGTTCAAATAATTTTCAAAAAATTTTATGTTCAAAAAATTTTGGCTCTTGAAAGATATATTATATGTTAAACTAGAATTTAGTTTATTTTAAAATGTATGTGGTTTGATCATTTCTGTTTATGCTTTTCATAAAAAGGTCTGATGACAAATTTACTATATAATAAAAAAAAAGATTTGTGCAAAAGCTGCCAACTTTTCAGAAAAGCTTGAAGTAAGATCCTTAAAATAAAGGCATGGTTTTATGTGTACATGCACACGACGCCCCCACTAACCATACACCTCACATAACCTTATGCCTTAGGTTCTGTATATTCTAGGAGGACAGAGATAATTACAATATCTGCATTGAGTTTAATACACAGTAGACTTCATCACTCTTTATATTCTTTAGAACATTAAGGGGAATAACACACTTAATTAAGAGAGCACATAATATTATGTGTAATGTATGAGGGCTCCTGCATACACTTGTATTGCCAAAACTAATAAAGAAGGAAAGCATAGATTTTAATAATAATAATAATAATAATAATAATAATAATAATAATAATAATAATAGTCACCACAGCATTACTACTACTACTACTACTACTAATAATAATATTATTATAATAAATGGAGAAAGTACATTCAAAGAAGAATCATTATTGATACAAAAGAAGAAACTCTAATATAAAGTTTGATTGTGCTGCATGTATGTCTCGCCCTTTCTCTCTCGTTCTGTTTCTCTCTCTCTCTCACATGTGCGATTTTCTCTTAATCATGCTTGTTTGCCTTTGTTGTGTGCTACATCATTAACCTCAATGCAAATATTTTTCATGTCACTGTAAATATCGACATGTATTTCCCTCTTTGAATAAGACTGTCACTGCTCTCACTCTTTAATGCTGCAGCTGGTGCATTTGCGTGCAGCTTTTGTGTGTGACTGATGTCTTCGCGCATCTGTAAATGTGTTTACAACCGGATTAGACAAATATTACTTCTTAGAGAGAATAAGGGAGCAGAGTCTCATGGTGCTGTGCTCTGGCCGCAGTATATCTGCATATGAGAGAGAGTGCAGGCGGGACATATGTCCCATTCCTCTAATGTCTATAGGTTAGTGTCTATCCATTAACAGGACTATATGAGGTTGTTATCATATCGTTAACACCTCTTTAATAGTTTGTAATAGTTGGTAGTGTCGTTTCATTTTGCTTTGTGATTGCAGTGATGGTATGGTATTGTTATCAAAAACCATAGTGCTCGATATAACATTGTTAAATTCCTTAACAGCTCGCTAATAAAACGTTATCATGATGTTAACACTTTGGTATTGTTGCCTGTCAAAATTCTCTGTAGAGTCATTTTCATGTTGAATACACTTCGACGGGGTCGATGGGCTTGAAACATTAACCGAAATGGAACAGACTGCAATGACTTCGGAGCAGATTTAAAATCAGGAGACTTGAGGAGAGGTTGTTATAAACAGAGGTGGAAAGAGTACTAAAATTTTGTACTCAAGTAAAAGTACTGTTACTTCAGTGAAATTTTACTGAAGTACAAGTAAAGTTACCATAATAAAAATCTACTCAAGTAAAAGTACTGTTACTTCAGTGAAATTTTACTGAAGTACAAGTAAAGTTACCATTATAAAAATCTACTCAAGTAAAAGTATAAAGTAGCTCATAAAAAAATTACTCAGAGTAAATGTTACTGAGTAACTTTTTTTTTTTGAACAGCGGAGGTGGGATGAGGCATTCTAGCGTAGTTCAAAAAAGATGAGCAGATATAAATCTCAAACTAGTTGTTTTTAACTGAAGGAACACCTTTGCATAATAAAGCTGTTGTCTTTCTTGTGCTTGAAAATCAAAGTGGTCACTTAAATATGGCGTTACGTCCCAGTCTAGTGTCGGGCCGCACAGCAAAAGAATGGTTCAGGGTTCTATTTTAAACTGTATGGAAATGGTGGTATATGGCAGAAAGAACTAGATCCAGTCACTAACTGATGAAATAATGAGGTTTGTATTGATTTACAAAAACACACGCGCGCGCACGCACGCACGCACGCACGCACACACACACACACACACACACACACACACAGAACAGGAGAATCAGATTCAGGGTGGCCCCAGGCCAAAATAATAAACTAAATGGTATTTATATTTAGTAGCTAGATTAAAATACAGGTACCTTTCCTGACTCCCTAAACCAAAAACAGTGAAAAAATTCTACTACTGGTGAGTGCACAAACACAAAGTTAAATTATCTACAAATATATACAAAGACCAACCAAAGCAATAATCAAAATCAATGGGAGGCAAAAAGTCACAACCAAATATCAAAACGCCAAAATCACAATCTCTTTCCTCTTTCCCGCGTCTCTCTCCGGTTTATATGGTCGCGCTGGTTGATGACGTCACTCTCAGGGCGGAAGCGACCGTGTGGCAGTTCAGGTAGATGCCGATGTGGGGACAGTCAGAAAACCTGGAGTGGAGTCTGGAGCTGCGCGCAACCAGGACACGATACACACGCAACGAAGCATTTATACAAAGCAGAATATTTTTTGCATTTTCATTCATGTGTTTTACTCAGTAGCGCATATGATTTAAAATGTAGCGAATTACAATACTTCAAACAAAACATACTTAAGTAAAAGTAAAATTACAGATTTTAAAAACTACTTTAAAAAGTAGAAGTACACAAAAAACTACTCAATTACAGTAACGCCAGTAAATGTAATTCGTTACTTTCCACCTCTGGTTATAAAATTCTGCTCAGTGGAATGGGAGTATTATTGTACTGTACATGCATGCAAATTTTCTTCTGTAACGTTACTTATTGATTATTTTTAAGTTATCTTTTACATTTTTAAAATAATTTTGTACATAATAATGCAGACATGATAAACATATACAATAAAATTTGTACTAAAAATAATATGGTGTCCAAGCCTTCAAAATAATGCTGGTTTGTTTAAAGTTTACCCGACAAACACCTATGCTAGACAATTGAAGACATGGGACAGCCATGATCTCATACACTCAGTCACATGCTATAGGCAATTTGAAAACGCCAATCAGCCAAGAAAACATGTCTCGCACTGAGAGGAAACTGGAGTTCCAGAAGAAAACCCACCAACTATGGGCAGAAGATGCAAACATACTGGAGAACAAATTTCCCCCACCCTAGAAATGTGAGATGATAATGCTAACCACTACACCACTGTACCAATTACCTGAACAACATAAACTAAAATAACTTTTTTCCTGACCACTCAGCCCTTGTGTTCCGTGTGGGGGCGTGAGCTTACACCATTTATGTAAGGAAATAAGTTGAATAATGTTCTTAAATAATAGTGCACCAGTGAATAGATACGCGCGTGGTATCATACATATGTTAGAATTTAGTCACTATTTCCTTCCAGTTTTTGCTGTTGCGTGGGCAGCTGTAATGTAGGTACTGAGATCAATACACCGATTTAAATTGGTGACTCTTTAAACCCCTAATTTTTCAGTGGCCTGCACACATTTTCTCTGCTCCAACTTCATGTAGAAAGAAATGCCCTCGACATCCACACCTACATGCTTTCCTGCTTTCCTGATGGAGGGCTTGTTTCTGAACGTCACTGTCTGTGTCAGCACTGACTCTTAAGTGCTTCTACCAGGCTATTAGTGGCACTAAAGCATTTTAGCGCAGCCATTGAAAGGCACTAAAAACACAGAAATGTGGTCTTAACTATTGCAGCAATGACCACCAAATCCTGCATGAGATGCGGGTGCATTTCAACCATGTACTTGTGTGCTAATGTGTCATATGGGCTGAATGAAAAAGAGTAGGAGTCAGAGACAGGTTGTAAAGTATGTGCCAGAAGACTGTTACATATTAACCAGTGTTTGAGAAATGTTGAGGCAGACAGGACTCATACAGTATGGGGTTGAGTGAGCGAAGAGACGGACGTGTGTAAAAAAAAAAAGAAGAACTTGTTAAAGACCATTTCTGTCTTTGTGTTCTACAGATAAATGGATAAGAGGATAGGGGAAAGAAACAGACTTGACCCTATCTGTGGAGGATACAGAGAAAAATGTAGAGAAAAGACAGAAGGAGGAAGAAAGAGTATTAGCGAGCACTAGGTGCCGGAAGAGTAATGCAGAGAAATGGAGAGAGGAGCGGTGAAAGCGAATGGCCTTTCTGACCTTTGCCTGGGGTGGACATGGTCTGCTGTTCTTGTCTGAATGTCCCTGCCTCCATTTTAGACTCTAGAGATGTGCTGAGGTCCCACTTCTGCCATCGAACACTCAACTGCCTCCAGCCATAGCTGACTTTACATGCACCTGCCCGTGATAGAGAACAAAGCACTAAGGATGTGGAGAAAAAAGAGATTTCCCCCTCCTTTTTTGTGATACACTTCCAAAGTGCAGGTAGGCCAGGCTCGACCGAGTTAACAGCTGCTGGGTAATGCATTTAGAAAGTCATTTGTTAAATTCTAATTGATGGCTCCACTTGCACCTCCACTCATCCTGGTCAGGCAGAGTGGAGCTGAACCGCAGCAGATGCTGGCAGTCCTATGCGTGGCAACGCTGCAGGCAAGGTGTTCTAGTAGCATAGAACATGCGCACACACGCACACACGCACACACACACACACACACACACACACGCGCGCGCGCGCGCGCACACACACACACACACACACACACAGACACACACAATATAAAAGGTGGATTTTTTTTTCAACAGATTTTTTTCTACGTCAAGCATTTAAAGACAGACTTGGCCATTTTTTTCAAAACACTTCATTTATTTCTTTTGCTGAACTTTGCTGAACACATTCTGTCAGCTGTCAATAAAATATCTGCCTATCAATAATACTTTAAACTACGAGATTCTCCATGGTCTGTAAACAGAGATAAAAAAGAAAAAGAAAAAAAAAAAGAAATTAACAATCAACACGCAACCAATGAAAAAGACGATGGAGTGTGTATCTAACTGTCTGCCAGGCTGTTTATCTAATCAGTAAGTTAGTTTTATATGCTGTGGCATCCAGGGGGCTTAAATGAAGGAAAATGCTTCAAATGCAACCAATCCTAGCTCTACACTTTTCGACTCAGTTGTCAAAAGTTTGACATTTTTAAACCATTTTTTTTTTACTCCTGTTTTTATACTGAATGTAGAAATGTGTCTGTATTATTTATCACCTTATCAAAATATCACTGCAATATTGTGCTATTTGTTTAGAATAAGCAGACTGTTTCCCGTGTGCAGGGCGTTGTGGCTCAGTGGTTAGCACTGTCACCTCCCACCTCCAGGGCTGGGAGTTGGTATCTTGCTTCTGGACTGTGTGTATAGAGTTTGCATGTTCCTTGAATAGATAAATGTTTTGCAGTGTATAGTGCAGCCGGTGTGACCTTGACACAGTGTGTCTAGACCTTCAGTGAAGAACAACTACTATAGGTTTCTAAGGCAGATTCAAGTACAGTACTGTACATTGTGATTTTATCCCTCCGAGAATAAAGAGTTTTTGAATTGAATTGAATGGGAGAGTAGTTGATTGGTTATAGCATCAGAGGCTAATATGTGTATTATGTGTATTATGTAATTTCGAGGGTGTCCCAAAGCTAATTTTGGAAAGGACATTAGATAATCAACAACCAAAATAGTACCAAGTTAGCTTATTATTTTATTATTTATAATATTTGATTCTTTTAAATCATTTTCTATACACCATTTTAATGGAGTAATTTATGTATTGTAATTCTATCTTTTAGTTTTTAAACTGTGAAAGCACTGGGAATGAGAAGAGTTGCTGCATTACAGTTGAGATAATCATAATTTACATCCACTAGTTTAAAAGTACCATAACGAACACTAATTTAACAAGTTGGCAAGTGTATTCTTGTCTATGCATTTATATGTACTTTACCTAAAAATAAACACATCTTTAAGTTTTTGGTACCATTTAATGACATGAACAGATGTGACGGATTTTAAATATCATAAAACGTCTGCATGGTCTTTGAATAAAAGCACGACAATACATATGCTCTTGATCACAAATCATTCTTCATCTGACACTTGGCTTGAGGTATGTGTTCTAGTGAGTAATTTGTCATGCCATCATGTATAGTTTTCTTTGGATATATTTCAGAGTGATAAGTGTGTTTGTGTAAGATGCAAGGTTGCTTCTGAACAGTAACCTTGCGTCTCACACAAACACACTTAGATTGTTGACTGCTGCCATGCTGCATCTGAGCAAGAAATAGCCACCATCCTCAGTGGCTGTGACCTGTGCCCTCTCACTCCCCTTGTTTCATTTGCACCTCTCAAGATGTAAGCCTGGACTTTTCAGCTGGGACCCTTCCTGATAATCAGGCCAGCAGGTGGACTGTCACTAAAGTGTGTGTGTTTGTGGGTGTGTGCGTGCATGTGTGTGTGTGTGTGTGCGTGTGTGTGCGTGTGTGTGCGTGTGTGTGCGTGTGTGTGCGTGTGTGTGCGTGTGTGTGCGTGTGTGTGTGTGCGTGTGTGTGCGTGTGTGTGCGTGTGTGTGCGTGTGTGTGCGTGTGTGTGCGTGTGTGTGTGTGAGTGTGTGCATTTGAGGGCGTGTGGGGGGGAGGTTAACAATAGCAGTCCTGACAGGGAGCACAGGAGGAACATGTTGGTGGTGTGCAGACTCCCCTGTCACCAACAGCGCAATCATATCACATCAAAGCAAACGGTGGCAGTCTTGCGGCGTAATTCGCACCCTGAGACATGTGTGATGCCAAGTGGCGCATTACCTCACAGCTTCGGTGTCGGTGTCACACCCCCATCCTGCACAGACCCATGCTAATAGAACATACATACCATAATCAGACTCAGATTCAGACAGACAGACGCAGGGGCACATGCACACACAAACTTGCCACTGAGTTTTATAACAAACTGCAGTTCTATCACTGAGCTAGGCATGCTTTAGGCATCTTACTGACAGTCTTATTCAAGTGGGCTTCTGAAATCTCATTTTTCAACATGTGACCAATGGGAGGTATTTAAATTGGTTTTACCAGTGGGAGGTATTGGTGCTTAGTGAAGTGGATGAGCAACAGTAGAACATGGATTTGTGCATTTTAAGGAGGTCAAGCTGCAGTTGGGTTTGACTAATAGCACAGTTGAGTGTGATGTAATTTTAATAGTGGTGTAAATGACCAGAAGCACTTATTTACTTCATAAGAGCAGACCACTGGCTTGAGAGGTGGTGTTATCTATTAATTCCTAGAATAATCAGTGCCACAGTGCGAGTGGTTGTGGTGAACACAAATTGAGGATACTGAAAGCTGTCTGTATTCATATATAATAAATTGAACTCTGGAGGTTCAAGGTGACCTTTGACAATTCTACACACTAAGCCACTGTGAATATATATATATATACACCCACCTAAAGGATTATTAGGAACACCTGTTCAATTTCTCATTAATGCAATTACCTAATCAACCAATCACATGGCAGTTGCTTCAACGCATTTAGGGGTGTGGTCCTGGTCAAGACAATCTCCTGAACTCCAATCTGAATGTCAGAATGGGAAAGAAAGGTGATTTAAGCAATTTTGAACGTGGCATGTTTATTGGTGCCAGACTGGCCGGTCTGAGTATTTCACAATCTGCTCAGTTACTGGGATTTTCACGCACAAATATTTCTAGGGTTTACAAAGAATGKTGTGAAAAGGGAAAAACATCCAGTATGCGGCAGTCCTGTGGGCGAAAATGCCTTGTTGATGCTGGAGGTCAGAGGAGAATGGACTGATTCAAGCTGATAAAAGAATAACTTTGACTGAAATAACCACTCGTTAAAACCGGGGTATGCAGTAAAGCATTTGTGAAGCCACAACATGCACAACCTTGAGGCGGGTGGGCTACAACAGCAGAAGACCCCACTGGGTACCTCTCATCTCCACTACAAATGGGAAAAAGAGGCTACAATTTGCACGAGCTCACCAAAATTGGACAGTTGAAGACTGGAAAAATGTTGTCTGCTCTGATGAGTCTCGATTTCTGTTGAGACATTCAAATGGTAGAGTCAGAATTTGGCGTAAACAGAATGAGAAGATGGATCCATCATGCCTTGTTACCACTGTGCAGGCTGGTGGTGGTGGTGTAATGGTGTRGGGGATCTTTTCTTGGCACACTTTAGGCCCTTTAGTGCCAATTGGGCATCGTTTAAATGCCCCGGCCTACCTGAGCATTGTTTCTGACCATGTCCATCCCTTTATGACCACCTTGTCCCCATCCTCTGATGTCTACTTCCAGCAGAATAATGCACCATGTCACAAAGCTCGAATCATTTCAAATTGGTTTCTTGAACATGACAATGAGTTCATTGTACTAAAATGCCCCCCACAGTCACCAGATCTAAACCCAATAGAGCATCTTTGGAATGTGGAGGAACGGGAGCTTCGTGCCCTGGATGTGCATCCCACAAATCTCCATCAACTGCAAGATGCTCTCCTATCAATATGGGACAACATTTCTAAAGAATGCTTTCAGCACCTTGTTGAATCAATGCCACATAGAATTAAGGCAGTTCTGAAGGCAAAAAGGGGTCAAACACCGTATTAGTATGGTGTTCCTAATAATCCTTTAGGTGAGTGTATATATTGTATTATAATATATATTTGACAAACCTAATCATACTGCATAACCAAAACACGTGCATTCACGGTTTTCATGATAATTTTACATGCTTTTTACTTTATCTTTGTAATATATTAACTGTATGGGTTTTTGTCAATACAGTGAATATGATATGAATGTCATAAGGACTTTGAGAAAATATATATACTGTACACACACACATGCAGTATTTTTTTTTTGGCAACGTAATCATACTGTACTGCACAACCAAAACACTTGCAGTATGACGTTTTCATCAACCTTTTACTTTATATTTGTAATATATTAATTGTTTGGGTTTTTGTCAATACAATGAATATGGCATGCATAACAACATTGCTATGGAGTGACTGTAATGATGATAATGTAAAGAAAAGTGTGTGCTGGTGTAGTGTCATGTTCTCCTGCCCCAGGCACACTGCGTCTGTCAGAGAGTCAGAGAGTTCCAGTGACATGCGAAAGACTAAGGAAGACACAGGAAGATGACAGCTACTGGTCACCCTTTTATTAGCTCACATCAGTGTCTGCTCACGTGACTGTATCTTCATACACGCACTCACACACTGTACTCTAATTATGCCTCTTTCTTATTTCTCTTTTCTTCTCTGACTTTCTTCTTCTGTTCCACTTGACTCTCATTTTCTTTGAGTTCTCTGTTTAGTGAGATATCATTAGCCATGCTGAACTACTGACTTCATTTATGTGATTGACAGTTGGGCTGAGTTGTCTGGAGGTTTGCATATCTCACATCGGCACGCTACCTGCTGCTAATGGTGCCGATCCCCAGACTACAGCTCCTGAATTAGCATCTGCCAGTCTGGGAGCGCTGGGCTAATCAGCCTGGGACAGGGAGGGGAAGGAAAGGGAGGTTTAAATTACATCCCTCTCAGTCTACTGAAGGCACACATAAAAGTGTGACATCCCTCCATTTTATCACGGAACCAGGAGATGGGAGATGGGCACTGACAGTACCACGCTTACCCCTGAGACATTGAGAGAGCGTCTCCAATTAAGAGGCCTCCTATGATTCCTTGTATTAATAATAAATGTTGTGCACTTGCTGGGTATGTGTGTGTGTGTGTGTGTGTGTGTGTGTGTGTGTGTGTGTGTGTGTGTGTGTGTGTGTGTGTRTGTGTGTGTGTGTGTGTGTGTGTGTGGGGAAGTAAACATCTGCATGTATAAGGGACTGTATCTGTATCTGATGGTGTCAGTGTCCATTTGTGGTGAAGGTGGTTGCTGCTCTGCTGTAGTGAGAAATGCCATAAGCAGACCCCGAGGAAACTGTAGCCTCCACAGTGGATTACAGCAGGAAACCTGAAGAGCTGCGACTTATGAGCAGCTCAGGTGAATGCCGGGAAACTGGACAAGCTGACACAAAATTTTCCAGTAAATAGGTGTTATAGCTAACACTGCTATACTGCATGACCTACAGAAAACCATAATGTCACTTGGAAGACACCCCAGAATGGCTAGCGATACACAGTTATAATGATACAAGCTTCATTATGATTATAATCAATAACACCCTGTCATAACTTGAAAAATGAACGTAAAGAACTACTTAATTATATACACTATTTACATGTGTGCAATAATAATAATAATAATAATAATAATAATAATAATAATAATAATAATACTATAATATTACTGTATTATTATTATCATTACTGTATTATTATTAAAAAACACTCCTCCAGAAAGGCCACATGCAGTCATGACTGAACTTTGCAAAAACGCAGGTGTTCAGATGAGACCATAATTTAATTATTTGGCCAAAACACCAAACGATATGTCTGGCAGAAATCGAATACAGCATGGAGGGGGTATTGTCTTATGGGGGTGTTTCTCTCCAGCTCTTGTCATGATAGAAGCTAAATGGATGGGGTAAAATACTGTCAATTCTTAAGAACAATCTACTTCCCTCTGCCAGAAAGTTAGTTCCAAGATGACAATTTCCCAAAGCAAACTGCAAAATTGACCACGCAGTGGTGAAAATGGTAAATATCTTAACATTGCTTAGTCAGAGGCCTTCAATTACTTGAAAATTGCAGTCCATAAACGATCACTCAACTTCTCAACTTCAGCAGTTCTGCAAAGGAGAGTGGGCAATTAATGCAAAGTCTAGATGTGCAAAGCTTTGTGTTCCATTGATTGAGTCCATAGGAGGAGGGGTCATCCTTTTCCAAATCAGTGATTCTGTTTTTTTCTGACATTATCTTACTGTATGGCTGTAGTTCAGAATGCTGTGTTAATAATCATCTGCATTTCCCTTTCTGGGTTCCAACATTTACACCCAGAAAGGGAAATGCAGATGATTATTAACACAGCATTCTGTGGTTTTATTCATTTAAAACATTTCTTTCTTTTTTTTAAAACTATGGTTACACTTAATTTTCATTGGTTAGTTACAGTAATATTCTCACAAAATACCATTTTTATAGTTGTTAACAACAATTATTTGATGTATTAATGCTAAAGTTCATGACTTTTAATGATAACAGACTTGGAGGAAATGATATGGAGGAGCAAAGTTTAATTTAAGATGCTGCTATTTATTTATTTATTTTTCATAAAAATACAACCTACTGATGTGGAGGCATCTGAGTGAAATGTGTCAGCTGGAACTATGGAAGAGCTCTGTATATAGTGCATAATGAGACAAATCTCTGTCTATCTTTGACAGAAAGCACATTGTGTTTAGAGTCTACTATATTTAGAAAAGCTAGTGATTGTTTTAACATACTGTACAATTCTAGTCTTCCTGTCTACTATAAAATCTCTTGTGATTATTGTGACCTCTTTGAATTTCTACAGAACAAGTTAAATTGAGCATTTTTTTTCATCATTTATCTCTACATAATTTAAAAATATATTTTAACATTGCCGAACAATGCTGAAGGCACCCAAAATGTTAAATGATCTCCTCCGACCAGCTGTTGTTGAGATGTGTCTACTACTTTTAGCTCTGTGTAGCATTTATGTATGAACTCTAATCTGAGGTGCTGTTAATTTATGATTTCTGCGGCCGGCAACTCTAATGTAATAATCTGCAATAGAGGTAAGTCCTTTCCTGGGACGGTCCTTATGAGCACCGGTTTCATCATTGCATTTGATAGTTGCAACTGCACAATTTTTTTTTCAGCTAGCAAAATAGCTCCTTTTGGAAATAGAGTGCTGAGAGAAATCATATGGTCAGGGGCCTTTTGGGTGATTTGTTTGGCTGGTAAGTGTAGTGTGTGCCTGATGCTAGAGCATGGCTGTAGTTCAGCCTGCAGCAGCTGCAGAGTATGGGTATATGTGATGTATGTAGAGAGGCTGACCTTGGGGAGAACCAAGCATTCTCTCAACTCCTTGCAGTACATAATGTTTCATTTTTGCTGCTTGCCATCGGAATGTTCTTATTTAGTCATTTTATTCTAGTGGAAGACCAGTTTCTCTTGCCTATTGGTAGTGATTCACGTCTCAACACGATGAAGTCAATACACACCCTGATCTATCTATCTCTTGTTGCGCTTAGTTTTTTTTTGCAGAGGCAGCCCATAGGTTCAATGTTGACTCTAGTTTGTTGTGTAGGTTTCCCCCCTGCAGCAAGTTTCCCCTGCACTTTGCTTGGTAGCAGGAGGCAGTGGCCACGGCTAGCTCTGACTTAATTTAAAATGTTACTCTGAGTTGACATTGTCAGACTCCACAAAGCCCAATTCCCAGGCTGACTTTTTGTTTCTTTAGGTTACACAACCATCATACAGTATAAAGCATGTAGAAAATTCTAGTAAACAGCTGAAAGAATCTTATTTTCAATTATAAAAGAAACTGAATTTTAAATCTATATCAGTGTTAGACAGTGTTATTTTAGCTGTACAAGTTGCCTTTTATTTTCCAGCATTTTATCTGAAGATTGCACATTCATTTACATGGCTATTTAAATAATCATTATGCTGATAATTGCTCTTTATTTTGTATTAATTCCTTGCACATTTGGCTTGGAAAGATCAGTCAAACTGAGAGAGTAGATAGAATGAGCGATGAAAACTAGTGTACTTTTGACTAGGCAATCATCAGACGCTTTAAAAAGAACTTTTTGAAGTTTGACCTCAGAAAGCCCCTGTGATCTTTTTTCTTCATCTCTTCTACATTTTGACAAATGATACCTGTCGGTCTGTCAGAAGTGCACTAATTGAGTCCTATTTAAATCATTAGCTGGCAAAGCAAGCCTGAAGTCCCTATGGTCCTGAACAAATTACTTGTATTTGTGTTCCCCAGAACATATCTACTGCTGCTGGGCCATCAGTGTTCTCAAGAGAGAAAAAATATAGGCGTGAATGTATGCTGTTATTACTTCATTTATCTTGAACAGAGATGAGCCTTAGCCTATTTCACACAGAAACCAATTGATTTAAATATATGTACAAAAAAACTGAAACTCATGTTTCACTAATATAACGAAAAAGTAAAATTCTTTAATTCAATCTCTTGAACACTGCTTAAAAAGGTCAGACCTTTGGTTTATTATCAAAACCATGAAATGAAAAATGACATCTGATTAAGTTGTTTTATAAGAAATACTATTTGCACCTCATGAAAATTCATTCATTCTGTCATGCCACTGACAGCTACTTGAAGTATGGCTGCCAAGTACAACTTCCAGAATTCATTGTCTACCATCAAAACTAAATCACCCAACATGCCTTCACAAACTTTTTCAGGTTAACATTCACCTTAGTTAGTTTATGTCTTTGCTTTTGGTTATTTTTGCTCTGACTTTGATTCTTGATCAATCAATCAATCAATCAATCAATCAATCAATCAATCAATCAATCAATCAATCAATCAATCAATCAATTCATTCATTCATTTTTATATCAATCATTCAGATTTGTTCTTCTTAATTCTATCACTTGAACTTTGACAGTAATTTCAACATGTTAGATGTTTTGGAGGTAAAGTTAGAGAAGCCAGATTGAGGTGGTTTGGACATGTTCAGAGGAGAGATTCATTGTAAGCATATTGGTAGAAGGATGTTGAGGTTGGAACTGCCAGGCAGGAGGTCTAGAGAAAGACCAAAGGTGAGGTTTATGGATGCAGTGAGAGAGGACATAAAGTTAGTTGATGTGAGAGAAGAGGATGCAGAGGATAGAGTTAGATAGAGGGAGATGATTCGCTGTGGCGACCCCAGAAAGGGAACAGCTGAAAGACAAATAAGAATTATACTGTATCACTTGAACGGAAATGGACTCTGGATAAGTCCAATGCAATGTCATGTCATGTCATTTTTCTTTACAAAGAATGATTCACTAAAAGAATCATTCACTGATTAACTGATTTGCACTGAGAATTTCCTCCTACACCAAATATGCAAACTTAACCAAAAGTAAATAGGCAAATAATGTTACCTAAAAGCTACTTTTTAAAACTTAAGTTAAAATTTTTGCCATTCATTTAAATGTTTTTTGAGACAATCCTACTGCATCTCTGCTCAAAATATGTTTTCCAAAATGTGTTTATTTTCCTAAATCACATTTCTGATATTTTGTAATCATGACAATGAGCATAAATTACTTTTTAGTTCTGATTAACAATGAACGTTCACTTTATTCATAACCTTGCCAATAACAAAAATTACTGTCAATGCTTGTCCAGCTTAGGCAGAGTTTTAAAAAATGCTTCTTTGCCAATGTGGGGGCAAGGACACTAAAATTGAATGACGTGGAACAGCATGTATAAATGTTTTAAAAGAAACACATAGTGGTATAATTCCTTCCAAAATGTAACCATAGAGGTCCAAGAGATTCAGGCATTTTTTTTTTTTTTTAGATCAAAACAGGAGGAAGACAAAATTGTGATCTCTGTGAATTTGTTTGTGGCATAGATGTTGATATATTTACATTAGTTTCTTAAACTGCTAATTTCCCTGGATTTCAGAGATAAGAGTTTAGAATAATAGTGAAAAAACAACAACAACAACGACAACAATGAGTGAGAAGCAGTTATGTAGGTGGAAGACAGGTCAGGGGAAAGTGGCCAGAGCTGCCAGAAAGTATGCAATAACTCATATATATATATATATAATCATTCTTTAGAGCTATGGTGAACTGAAAAGGCATTGCAGCATGCACAAAACATTGAACCTTGAGGTGTATGGACTACAAAAGCAAAAGATTACATTTGGTTCCACTCCAGCCAAATATAGCAATTTGAATGATCTTTCGTGCTATAGGCTACATTCACATTACAAGCCACATTGTTCAAATCTGATTTTTTGGTCTGATCGGAATTGCAAGTCATAATGGATCACATTCATAATTCCAAGTGACTTTTATCTGACTCTAATGTTGATACGTCTGTCCTCTGAAATGGCATGCATGACCACATCAGAATGTTTTTGCTTGTGCCATCTGGGATAAAACACAGGACACACATATTTGTGCAACTCTTCATTCATTTCAAATAACATTTTAGCAAAACATATTTGGAATTTTGCTTTAGCTGATTTAGTAGCTGTTGCTAGCAGTACTATGAAATCCCCATGCTTAATAACTTCAACACACTACACATGCACAGAAGCAAAAAGTTGCATGAATTCCAACCTGCCCATTCTCATTCAAGTCATATGATATGCATCAGATATGCATCCAGTCTACTGTATAAAACGATGAATTAGATCCAAAGTGAATTAGATCCAATCTGAAAAACATCAGATTTGTGCATTTAAACTACCATACAAATCTAAACTGTGTCACATTAGGGTAGAAAAACAGGAATGGGGTCAATTCAGGCTGGTAATGTAACTATAAAGATGTTTAGAAGAACTTTCCATCACATTTGGTAATTCACCCAGAGCATGCAAATTTGACTTCAGTGCAAACTTTGCTTTTTTAATAACAAGGGCAGGTGAACCGAGCGTTGATGTGGTTCTGCTTAGCCGTACACATTTATATCACTCACTAAATGCAGCACTCTCCTCTGAGGTTGCTGTATCCCCAAATCACTGCCATTTTCCAGCCATAAGATGCTTAACTGCACTAAAAACCCTGCTCCCATTAAGTACTGCCTTCGCACTTTAGAACTGGCGCTTATGTCAGAGCTGTGATTACTTAAGCAATTATAGACATAAACAACCAATCATAAGGCAGAAAGCGGGATTTTTCAGAGAAATGGGTTATTTTTAGAGAGTTCTGCAGGTGTACTGCCTACATCTTCTAATGCTAGAATGACCTCAGTGCTGTCAAGTGTACTTTGAAATGCATAAATATTTTTAAAAGCCTGGTACTGCTGGTCAGTCTCAGCTGATCCTTCAGTTCATTGTTCTTGATGCCATATGACATTATTTAAGTGTAGCAGGTTTGCCTGATCGACCCTATATACAGGGTAATACTGTACTAGGAGAAATACTCATCCTTGATTGGCAAGAAAAGTGAAAAGTTAAAACTACAAATAAGCTGATCAGCTTCATAATCAGTCATATTATACCTATTTCAGGGTTAAGCCCACATACATGTCTGCTTGGAGATGGAGATCTTAACAACTTTAGAGTGTTAAAATTCATGTATAACACTTCAGCATGTCATGCGCACTCAACGCGACCAGCACTAGGACCCGGAAATAGTACGGTCGCGATTTAGGAAGTATAAAAGGAAACAAGATGGCGCCACACATCACTCAGTCATTGAGTTTTCCAAATGCTGTCTCCGACGCTATCTCTCCAATTTCGTGAGTACTCACCATTTTGTGCCATTTTCCTGATTGAGTGTGTGTTGTTAGAACGCGGGTTTAATTGTGTAAACTCTTGCTCTCTGGGTGAGAGAGTTCTAAGAATAAATCGCGTGGTTATCCTGCCTGCTCGCGCTGCTTTCGCATTTGGGTTTATCCTCAACGCTACACGGGCAAACTGCTAGTCTTCTGATTCGCCTCCGGTTGTCCTGTGACAGACTGACTGAGTCAGCAGTAAACCCAGCGGATTACGCTCACCTCTGCGATGTGGTGAACGGACATGCTAGGCTGATTTTGCAGCTGCGCGGTGAGGTCGCAGCTCTCCGTGCTAGCGTCCAAGACATCGCAGCCTTGCGCCGTGAGGTCGCGGAGCGGCGGCAGGAGAGCACGGCCGGCTAGGTCGGCTAGGCCGTCGCCCGTCGCGGCACAGATGGGAAGTGTAATGTTTTTTTTAACCACACTGGATCTTGTGTTTGAGTTTAATTCCACCAGATACTCCACAGACCGGTTACGCATTGCCCTTCTTGTCTCGTTGCTGTCAGGGCAGGCAGCTGAGTGGGCCACGGCGGTTCTTCACTCCGATTCGGACACAGCACATTCATATAATGAGTTCACCCGTCAATTAAAACTCACTTTTGAACATCCTGCTGCCGAGGTGGAGACCGACTCAAAGTTGTACCATCTGCGGCAGGGAGAATAGTCTATGAGCCACTACACGGCAGATTTCAGGATCCTCGCCATCCAAACCACCTGGGGAGACACCGCCGTCCGGACGGCCTACTAAGAGGGACTGGCTTCCCGTATAAAGGACGCACTCGCCGGACGAGAGCTTCCCACTACTTTGGAGGGGCTGATCCAACTCACCCTCCGAATAGACCAACGACTACTCTCTCGTCCGAGGCCAGCTCCCCGGACCCTGCCGCCTGCCACTTCATCACCATCTCCGACCACGCCACAACCCTCCACGTTCCTCGCCTACAATCCAGTTACTGAAGCACGCCCCTTTTCCACTGCCATCACCACCGGACCTGTCGGATCTCCACCTCCCGCCGTGGTTGACACTGGAGCTGGGGAAMCCATGCAATTAGGAYGCGCCTCCTTGCCCGCTGCAGAGAGAGAACGACGTTTCAGAGGAGGGCTCTGTGCATATTGTGGGTCAGCATTGCATCACAGAGCTATCTCGCCCTCTACTCTCAGGCCCGGTGAGTAAGGAGGGCAACTCGCCGGGTTTCCTCCACCTCTCTGCCACCACTACCAACATTTCCCGTCTCACGGTGCAAGTACACCTCCAGTTTGGCCACAAACGGGTCAGGAGTACGGCGTTCATCGACTCCGGTGCCGCTGGCAACTTCATTGACTCTTCTTATGCCAATGAACTGGGAGTGGAACTCGAGGCGTTATCCCAGCCCGTTCGGATTACATCTGTCGATGGTCGGCCCTTTTCATCCAGCCCTATCATCACCCAGACCCAACCAATCACGTTAATCATCGACCAGCACCAAGAGCAGATCTGGTTTCACCTCACCCCCATTTCATCTCAGCACTGTTATTTCACTGATGGAAACATTAACTAATCCAAAAATATTCAGTTTAGCTTTTCTAATTAATATCTATTGGTGCAGGTGTTTTTTTTTTATTTTTATTTTTTACATTGAGCAAGTACGGTAGCTGAAGCGTTTTGTAAAGTAGATTACTGTATTAAATCCCACACATACAGTAACTGTTCATAATGTCACTTTTATATTTAACATTTTGATTTCACTTATTGTGCAGGTTAAACTTCATGCATCTATCCAAGTACTGCAAAAATGTCAATAAATTCTGTCGGTCGATTTAAGACATGCAAACAGTTTGACACACACAACTGCTCATAATTTCTCTTCTACTAATTTAATTTATGGTGAAGGTTTAACTTCAGGCAAATATCTAAGTCAAAGTTTCATTCAATTCTCTCCAGCCAGTTTTGCATGATGCTGTGACAAACTCTGTGGCACAGACATACAGATATACAGACAAACAGACATTCTAGATTTTCTGAGACTGGTTTCAGGTCCTGCAATGCATGAAATGTAAATATATAATTAAAAGAGCAAGTTCTCACAGACAAAATCTTTCTTTTACATAAATATTAGCAGGATAACTGCTAACTGTTTAGCTTTTTTTTATTATTATTATTCCTGATGACATGTCACTTACAACATGCCTCAAAAAACTCCCTTTCATGTTAACCTCAGTTTTGCCTCTTTCTCAAGTCTTCCTCTCTCCTTAAAGATGCAACAATGACCCTTGATTCCAACTCCAGTTCTTCATACAGAATCCTGGGTCACAACAACTGCGCAATACTCCACCTTTGAATCGGCTGTACAGTTAAGGTTAAGAAGAAAAAAAAATCACCTGCTTTTTTTCAGTCTCCAGCTGTCCTTTTTGTTGAGCCTGTTTGGTGGTGCCACATCAGGGTCCACTCCTGCTGCAATGTGATTGGCTTATTAGATAACTGCATAGGAAATACCAGTAAATTAAGTGTTTTGAGTCTATACTGTATAGAGAGGGTACAAATCTCCCACCTGGACGGTGATTCTTAAATGCACATGTACAGTGAATACTCTGATTTTATTGCACATATAGTATAATAATTCTTTTAACATAGATTTGGGCACCAACACTTATAGTTATGTGGAAAAAAAACATATTGCAGTCATTCTCATGGGTGGATTGGGAAAAGCATACAAAGTATAGTTGCTTGCATAACACCAGATGTGTTGTTAGACGAGTTCATCATGAGTGGGAGAGACAACTCTGTGTGTATTTACAATAAAATAGCAGTTATATAGAGGATGATTTGTAAATAAAGTTACGTTTTGCTTGAAAATGTTAATTGATGGAGACTTCTGTCTGTAGACATCCTGTTGTTGTGACAGAAAACACTGATGTACAGTCCACAGACATGTCTGTTTGGTAGCAGTATGCCGTAGACAGCTTTGTTTGTTCATCTGTGTGCTCCTGTCTATGATTTCTTATTTATATTGAAAAGGCAACCTGCCCGTATTAACCTGTGCAGTAATATTTCCTTTGTGTTTCAGTGTATTCCTGTCATTGTTAAGTCCCAACTGTAGAAGAGTTCAGGGAGTTTTCTCTTGTACAGGAGGTGTGTTCAGCTAAGTGACACAGTGACAAGCTTCATGCGCTTCAGAGGAAGACATATGCAAGCCTTCATCTCTCCAGATGGTACCGTCACTTAATCAGAGACACACTGTTCTGTGAACTGGGTACAAATTATTACAAATTGTAAAAATGAGAAGTAGCAGTGGATCGAATATGTCTAATAATTAGTAATTTATTAAATAAGAATGATAAAATATTACATAAGGTAGAGTTCAACTACGAGGTAAGGAAAAAAAAACGATGCTTGAGACTGGACTTTATGTTGTTGCTATGGTAATACTGATAGTGATCTTATAAGGGAATTTGCCTCTCCTTGGTGTTGATTTTAATATACACGATAATACCTCTTTATTTGATAGTTAATCCAAGGCAATATGGTCCTTCTCCTGTGATGCTAATTAATATGCTTTATTTATTTATTTATTTTTCTCAATTAATGGGCAAGATTAAATTGCAATTCCAGCTTCTACAGCAGATTTTTTTTTAAATGCCAAGCACCCCCAAATCCAGTTAGGTGAATTAGGATAATCAGAACAGCTTTCGAAAGAATATTATCCTAGGAAAATGACAGGAATTTGCCTCTGAAAATAATCTCCTTGCAATCTCCTTTAATGTAAATCTTACGTTCTGTGTATGTTTGTGTGCACATATGTTGCTCCATATTTTCTTTTTATGAACACATACTGTATCTACAGTGTCAGTGCCACTTAACACAGGCTTTAAATCTGCAGCGAGACTGGGTGAGCAATATGGATATCAGTGTCAGTTATTTTTACCCCATCCTTTTTATAGCCTTAATAAATCTATGGAAGAGGGTGTTCTTCATCAGGACTTCCAGACGACATAAATAACAATGATTAAAGAATAATATAATATACATTAAGCACTCTATCTTGCTGTTTCGTTCAGCCTGGCCCTTTTTTCTTGAGTTTTAAATAATTTAAAGTGTGATCCTCTACCTTTATCACAAATACCCTTTGGTCAGTCACTGTTGTATTACTTGCTGCTCCCAGAAGTTTGTTAAATGTGGATACTGTTTAGAACTGTGAAAGCACTGAAATGTGAGTTGGATTCTATATATTACTATATATTACTATGTGATCATAGTACAAGTTCCACATGTTCTTTGTCTGCATGGGTTTCCCGGGGTCCAAAAACAAGCAGGTTGGTGGATTAAATATATTAAGTAGTAGTTACTTCTACCCATGTAGTGTGTTTGAACAGTTCCTTGTGATTGACGAATGTCTGATACAGTGTGAGTTCTCCTGCCTTGGATCCAGAGATGGTGTAGTCTCCAGATCCACTGCGACCCTGATCAAGATAAAGCAGTATCTAAAAATGAGGGTGAGAGAGAGAATAATTAGCAATATGCAGAAGAATGACATTAGATTAATAAGACAGAGACATATTAATGACCTTACAGTATTCCTATCCATATGATATTGTGCTGATGGTAGTTTGAAACAGAAGTGCAATATTAAAGTGTGTGTGTGTGCGTGTGCGCGCGTGTGTGTGTATGTGTGTTTATCAGTTTCATGTTTTTTGCTTTTGTGAGTGGTCTGGATTGTGTCATGCTCACTCAGACTTGAGAGGTTGATATTACTGTACAGTTAAAACACCATTTCTGTTTCTATGTTTACTCACATTTTATTTGTGGTGAGATCAAAGAAGTTCACAAAATAAGTACAAAGAAACTCAAACTCAGGAAATATTTCATACTGCTACAGTAACTGGATCGTACAGTCTGTCAATTCATTAACAAGGTTAGGATATTTTGTGGTATTAACAATATTTTAGGGTTGGAGAGTAATTTTTCATCATTTTTGTCACTGAGCTGTTTTTTCTATTCCTTATTATGGGCTGCATTACATTTCAGCCAAAAAAAAATAATACTGCAACATGTAGTGCAATCAGAAACAGTGCTGTCGAGTACATGCCAGAATAAGTGACTTCATTGTTTGCTGTTCCTCATAAGTGCTAGGTACTGATTTGGTCTCTAATTGACAGAGTACTATGAGCACAGCAGTCTGCAGTAGGCTGTCACTCAGAAAAAAGCAATGGATCCAGTTCTTATAAGCTGCGAATTAGGTAATCACCTATTATACTATATAACTGTCAGTCACAATACATTGATTTTTACAAGGATATAACTAAACATTTTAATTGGTCTGATATCAAATGACACTGTAAAAAAAGCTAAAATTTTAACAGCATTTATTCTTCACAGCAAAATTACAGGCTTGTAATGTTAATGATTGGCCAATTAATGCAGTATACTGGTTTACAGGAAGATATCAGAAATCATAATGCAAATTAGAATATCTCACATTTCAGGTAACAAGTAAATGTTGACATATGAATTATTGTCAAAGGAGGTCCCACTAAGCAGGAGTACACTATAGCACTCTATGACATTCCTATGCAGTACCAGAGAATAGTAGAAGAAAATTGGTTCACACATTGAAATTTGTCTTTTTCAGTGAGTTACTGTAGTTTAACAGTAGTGGTGGTTGAATCAGAGCAAGCTCCAGTATTTGAATGCAATTCTGGCAAATTGGATAACCTGTTAAAATATTTAGCTTTATCTAACATATATTGTGTGTTCAAATCTCTGCGATGCCAAGCTGCCATGTTTACTTAATCAAGTCTCATGCCCTTCCACTGTGTTCAGTTATTTCCTGTCTCGGTTGTAAATCAAGCCAAATTAGCATCAGCCAAATGTCCAAATATATTGGATCATACTGTATATATTACTTATATTATTGAAAGGCTGTTGTAAAAAAAGTACAGTAATTACTTGTCAATATATTGCACTACGCAACTTGAAATACATTTATCCTACATGTACTGCTAACCCTGTTGTTCCAACGGGGAAATGATTAAATAACTATAATTGAATATCAAAAGTAAAACCTCTTTGAAGAAAAAATGGTAAGAGTGATAGAAAGAAAGATCAGTAAAGATAGTTTGATGAATGAGATAAAGTAGAAACAGTGTTTGCTGTTTCACATCTCCAGGGTCCATGGTTCAAACCTGAGCTTCATTAAATGTGTCACTTGTTTGTCTGAATTTCCTCCCACCTACTGAAAATATGTTGGCAGGCGGATTTAATGCCGTATTTATCCCTGTAAGTAGTTGTCTCATCCAGGGTGTATTCCAGGATGCCACATGAAAGCTGTTCCTTATGATTAAATGAATGAAAGAGTCTATGGGAACATTTGCATACAGTAGTTCTCTATAACTAAGGTTGGTAACATCATTAATAATTGTTCATTAGTAGAGATAGTCCCATACTTGGGAAAGTGGTAGTGCCAGGTAAACCTCAACAAATATTAGAATAAAAGAATAATACATTGTTTAACAATTTAAGCAGTAAGACAAGGATGCACTAATCCACTGAGGAGAGTTTTGTCCGTAATGTTCCTTTATTAAAGATGCTGAAGGATGTAAGCATCCACTTAATTCCAGGTTTCCCTTTGTTTTTTCTTATTACTACCAGACATAATGACATGAGAGCCCACTTTCCCAAAGGAGGCTCTTGCAAGCAGGTGCACATTATTACACCCTATACCATCCCTTTATCCTAATCCTTTAAGGTATGCATAAGCATTGCCCCAGGGATTCTTTACAACCACAGATTGTGACCAGTACCTCTATGCCTGGAAGGATCTGAAACACCTCCCCACTCCACTTGTCACCACTCGGCTACCTTTAATTTCCCCACCTTTCACAGATGGACATAATAACTTACTGGTTGAATTCATTGGCTTGCTAATTCTCTGCATGCAGCATTGAGATAAAGAATAAAGGATTGTTCTGTTAAGCTGTGGCAGCCCAGCGACCCATCAACAATTTTGTATTACCTCAATGTGAAAATCTCCTCCTGCTTTAATTACTACCTAATCATGTCAACGTCCAGAGGGACTGACACCCTGCTCTGTCTCTTTGGCTGTGGAAAATTCTGCCTGAAATGTTTAAGGTGTGCGAATTTCATTGTATTTGATGCAATCGAGAACATCCATTTGAAGGCGGCACCTGATCTTTTAAGTATTACTTTAAATATGGTATTTAAAATTTTCAGTCTGAAGTACTGTATGGTTTGGTTCATCAGACATTTATGTTGTCAATGTTCTTGCCTTTCTACTGTATTTGTCTTCTACTGTGATGCAGAAAAATTTCACATCTCAGCTTGAAATTGTATTATGCTGTATTGGTAAATGTGTAAATAGTGTAAAAAATAAATAATTAGTAAAAATAAAAATAAATAATCAGTTGTAATGTCAATGACGCAATATAAAATATCTTTGTAAAAAAAGATTTTTTTTTTGCAAATTAATTCAAAAGGTGATTAATTAATTTTAGATTCATTACATGTGAAGTGACAGATAAAAAATCATCAGAAAAATGATTTACAACACTGCAATTGTGAAAAAAGAAAATATTAAATTATGGTCTGGGCTCCTTTAGCACAAATTACATTATTACTTCAAAGCAGCGTGGCATGGAAGTGATCAGCCTGTGGCACTACTGAGGTTGCACTGCTTTGATAGCAGCCTTCAGCTTGTCTGTAATGTACAGTACAGTACAGTAGGTCAGTTATTTCTCATCTTCCCCTTGACAATAGCCCATATGTTTTTCATGTAGTTTAGGGCAGATGAGCTGGCTACCCAATTCAGCACAGCAATATTCTGGTCAGCAAAACAATTAGACAGCGGATAAAAACATGACGTGCTCTAAAATCTCCTGTTAGATACCTGCATTGACTCTGGACTTAATAAAGCACAATAGACCAACACCAGCAGATCTCATGGCACCCTAAATCATCATGGACTGTGGAAACTTCAACTTGGATTCTGTGCCTTTCCGTTATTCCGCTAGCCTTTGGAACCTCAATTTCCAAATGAAATACAAAATTTATTTTAATTTGAAAAGAGAACTTTGGACAACTGAGCAATGATCCCCTTCTGTCTGTCCTTATGTCCAATAAGACACTTCTGACATTTTTTGTGGCTCAGGAGTGGTTTGATGCTCAGAATGCATTTTCTGTCTGAACAACTGTCAAGTCATCTTCCCCATGTGTGTAATTAAATAGACCAAGAGATGGTATTTATTCTGCATAAAATAATACTTTACTTAAACTAGAAATTAAATATTCTAATAGTTTGAGATCCTGGACTTTTGATTTTCATGAATCGTAACGGTAAAAAAAAGCTTGGGATATTTCCCTTCACATGTAAAGAATGTAGCATATATGAGAGTTTTAACTTACCTAAATTTACCTAAATTACTAAGTAAATTACTTTTCACACTATTCTAAGTTTTTGGAGATGCCCTGTGTAAAATGTAGGACCATATAAATGGCTGTTTTTAACGGTTTGTGTTTAGAAACTGTATGTGGAATTATTGAAATAAAATAATATGTATGAAAATCTTTTAAACATTGCAGCTGAGTTTTAAAGACAAGACTAGAGTGTTTGTATGTATAAGACAAGATCTTAATCAGATACACTATTTATCCTAGGGACTAATTCTTTTAAAGAATAAAGACTAGAGTGTCATAAATATGCTGAAACTGGCACCAGAACACAATGTGGCATACAAACATGGCTATTAAGGACTCACACATTCCAACACATCTGTTTACTGGTCATCAACACCTGGACTCAATCTCTATCTCCCATACACACAATTGCACAGCATACAAGGTCTTTCAGTTGTAGTTTCACCTCTTCCTGGATGCAGAGACTTACTCTGACTGGCATTGAGAACTAACCACCCAGGGTCACTCAAATGGAAAGCAACAGTCTCCAACAGAACAATTAACTACACAAATGTTGATCAATGATGAATTGCTCAATGAACTAGAATGCAGTTCTATTGATGAATTCATTGATATGCCCATTTGTCTTGACAATCTTTTAAAAAATTGTCAAATCACACACATCAGCCAATAAATCAGTCCAGAAACATAATCTTTTTTGCCCAAGTATAATCTTTTTTGCAAATTAAGATAGGTCAGTGACACTGAGCATCAGCATTGGTGTGGTAATTCTTCATCTATGCATTTAGTGAGGCAGCCCACAACACCAGGTCACCCACTGCACTGTAAAAACCAAAGCTCTTGCTCTGAACCAATGATTTCTGACCTAATTTTAGCACATGTTCCCATATGCCTACAGAATGTCAACCGTTTTAAAAGATGTTAAGCAAAGTCAATGCCAATGGTCTATCACCGCACCACATGTAAGTGAGTATGTGACTGAGCTGCTAGCAGGTGAATCCCTCCTTACCTCCCTTCAGAGAAAGAAATACAAGTCATGGATGAATATGTCATCTAGGCTTTTCAGCAGGGGTGCCTACACCCCTCGACATCTCTAGCATCTGCCAAATGGGGAATATAAAAGGGGTGGTCTCAGGCACTACAATGACTATAAGCTCTGGAATCAAATCAGTCTAAAGTAGCATTACCCATACTCCCTTGATCCTGCTGCTTTAGAAAAGCTCCAAGAAGCCAAAATGTTCACAAAGCTGGATCTGAGAAGTGCTTATAATCATGTGCGTGTCTGTGAGGGTGAAAGGTGGAACAGTGCATTCGCCATCACCTCTGGTCATTACCAGTACTGTGTTATACCACATGGGCTATTGTCAATGCCTGCAGTAGTTCAATGTCTATTTAATGATGCACTCAGGGACATGCTGGGAAAGTTTGTAATTTCATAAATAGATGACATCTTAATCTACTCCCCCGATCTTACTACACATGTCTACCGTGTAAAGAAATGTAGTAACTTAGAAACCAGCTATATGTTAAGAGAGAAAAACAAGAATTTCATGGTTAAACAGTGGCTAATTTATTTATTGCGTTCTCAGATATATTTTCTAACCTGAGGGGGTACTTATGGATCGAGGAAAGGTGTCAGCAGTAGCCAGCTGTCCTGCTCCTACCACAATTAAGGAAATCATGGTGTTTTTTCTTTTTTTCTTTTTCACCAGTCATTCATCTAGTCTCAGCATGTTTCAGCATGATTTCAGGGGAATGAGGTACAGCCATTTAAATTCTGCCATCCCCCAAGCCTTCCAGAAACCTAAGCAAGTATTCCCATACTTAAATTTCACCACCAATCACCACCCGTTGTTGTGGGCATAAATTCGACAGAGAATAATGTGGTGATCATGTTATCTCAAAGGTTTGGTAATGAACCTAAATTCCATCCTATCCATGCTCATTCCATGCTCTTCATGAAAACTGATCCCAGCAGAATGAAACCACGATGTGCGGAATTTACTTGCAGTCAAACAGGCTTTGGAGGATTAGTGACACTGGCTTTCAGGTGCAGTCAGCAATTTTGTGATATTCATGGACCATGAAAACCTTGAATACATAAAAATGACCAAGATACTGAGCTGTCAAAGGGCTTTGTAGGTCATACAAAGTATGACCTACAAAGGTACAAGGTATGTTTTAATTTTATCCTAGACAAGAAGCTCTTAAACATGATCTCAGCCAGAGATCCCCCGGGGGAAAAGTTTTTTACTTCCCCACCTCAGACATCAACTGATTACCTGGGCCGACATATCCACTGGCTTCGAGCACAGGACACACCAACACACATAGTTGTTCCAACATGTGCCACGACAGCCACTGCCAATTTATTTCTCCCTGTCTCACATTTGCTCAAGTAAAATGATGTGATACTCTGCCAGCAAAGTAGCTCCTGCCTTTTCCCACACCTCAAGATACCAGGTTCCACATTGCTATTGACATAACTGACCTGCCTCCTTATCAGAAAAGCACAACCAATCTTGTCATAGTAGATCACTCCTCTAAGACACTGCACTTCATACCATTGGCCAGCTTACCCACAGCATTCCAAACATCAGAACATCTCTTTCAACACATCTTCGAGTATTTTGGCATGCCCGGGTACTTTGTGAGTATCCATGGAGTGCAGTTTCTGTCCAGTATCTGTAAGAACAACATAGAAAAGTCACAATGAGTCTAACTTAGGTCTATCATTTGCAAGAAAAATGGTCAGGTGGAAAGAGCTAACCAAAAGGTAGGGGAATTTCCTGAGGTCATTGTGCACTTATAAACAATAGGATTGGGTTTAATTCCTCCCTTGGGCAGAATATGCCCACCATTTGCTCTGGCATTTGCTCCATTCCACTGTGTTCTGGGGTACCAATCACCATTGTTCACATGGAACACTAACCAACAAATCCACCTACAGAGGACAGCTGGTTCCTGTGGATAAATAAATAAATAAACAATCCCTACATTAAATTTGTATTGAATTTTATATATATCCCATATTTCACATATATCATATATATATGCAGCAGAATTGGTAATTTATTAACAAAGAATTCAAATGATATCTGAACTAATGAAGAATGATTAGGTTGTCATTTTCTGTTACTAACCATGTTGTTATGGCTGTAATATTGATTCTTCCACAAGGAAACAAGGTACACTATATGGAAAATGACATTGTATCCAAATACATATACTTCAATATTAGGTTGGTCCCCCTTTTGCATCTATAAATTGCAATCTGTGTTCTTATCTCAAATGTGCTTAATGGGGTTGAGGTCAGGGCTCTGTGTGGGCCAGTCATGTTCTTCTACACTGAACTCATCAAACCATAGACCTTGCTTTGTGCACTGGAGCACAATCATGTTGGAATAGAAAAGGGCCCCAATTGAAACACCTGAATTCAATAATTAACAATAAGTAATACCTTGGTCCATATACTGTATTTTGAATAGTTTACTATTGTCAAAACTCGACTTAAAACATTTTGTACAGTACAGTATGTATGCTTCTTAATAACATACTGTATGACTGTATATACTAACGTGATATAATTGTAGCCTGTTATTATATTGTCATCTGTTTCGTTTACTTCCATTAATAATACCTGTATCCAAAGAAAAGTTTGTAGTGTGGGTCACTGACTCAAACATTTTATTATAAAGAGGAATAGACATTTTCCTGGTAATGGTAAAGTAAATGATTTAAGGATAACATTGCTATAGCTGTTATCAGTTTTCAAAAGGTTTTGTCAGATAAATTCACAATTCAAATCTTTGATGGTATCCGTACTGTTTCCTATTGTTAAACCCCTCTTTTACTGAACAGCTATGATCGAAGGAGATACTCCCAACTCAGTTGCTGCAGCCCAGCTCCTGTGCTTGTCCTGAGCCCAGAAGGAAGGGTCTGGAATGCTTGATGCACTATTTGCCATCCAGACATTTCATAAAATGTGATTAATGAGTGAATAGGCATCATTCTTGGGTCTTTAATTGATCAGTGATCAAATAAATAATAATGTAAAACAAATTTAGAAAGATTTTGCTACATGAAGTTACAAGGTAATAATAATAATAATAAGAAAATTCAGAAGGTTTTTTTGTATTGTGTATAGTATAGATATTTACTGGAAGCATTTGATTTTCCCTGACTGTGCCTGTAGTACAGTACATAGTGGGTGACAAAATGGAAGGTCATGTATTTTATTGTATCATTGGTCATTATTACTCAACAAAGTGAATGTACTGTATAAAAAAGATTTAAGAACATGAACTATGTTACATACTACATGTCTATTTATTCTCATTTTGTTATTTACACGACACCATACAGTACACCTAATATTCAATTCAATTAATTAGAAAGATTTATATTTATATTAGTTTGTATCTTATATAATAAATGAATACATTAATTAATACAGTATTCCAGATAAGTAAATCTTATAATTTTAGACATATACTGAAATCACTATGCAACATAAAGTAACTACTGTATGTACACAACACATTCCCCAGTATTTGAGTCTAGAGTGTTGAATTAACACCCAGATACGTTTATATGAGTCCAGTTGGACTAAAAAAAAAACTATGAAAGTGTTAAATGATCACTGGGGCTAAAGACTTATTGTGTGTAGAATCCACTCCAGTGTTCATCCTCCAAGCATTATTAGTTTTGATTAACTCCACTTACTGCATTAAGTACAATTAGATATTTAATCAGAATGGAGTTAATGTGAGTGAAATTAATATTACTGGTTTGACGTTGTCTTCAAACAGTGTTGTTGATGAAAAACATTGTAACCCTGGCACTCATCCTCAGCTCAGTCAGCGGCCTTTTTACTTCCCATATGGAAATGCCTTCATCTTTTTCTCCACTGTAAAGCAAATGAGGGTAGTTACTGCACTGTGTTAATTCACTTTCTTTTATTATCCTTATTAGCCTCAGTTGAACATCATCAATTTTTATTTCAGTTTAACAAGAACTTTACAAGTCGATTACAATGTAACTATGTTGGATTTTGTGTGTCGGTTTAAATATGAATGGGAGATAAAGAAAGAGAGAGAGAAAGAGCCAGAGAGAGCGAAGAGATGCAGAGCTATAAGTTTTGGGCATATACCGGCTCAGAACAGTAGTAAGTGGTTCCTCTGAGATGATAAATTTTGATCTCTTCAGCAATGGTACAGCGCTTTCTAATTCATCTGTCTGTTAGGGATGTGCTTCCATAATGAGGAGTCTGCAGGCTGCCCATTGCCACAGTATGAGGACATTGTCGCTCTCTTTATTTATTCATGTCAAGATAAGTGGATGCACTGGCTTGTGGTACATTGTATATCTCACTCCACTTCATGTTTATGCTGCTACTCAACAAAAGGGAAAATGAAAAAGAAAACCAAAATCAACAATGTAGTTTAACGCACCTTTCCTCACCCAGCCTGACTTCCCAGTAGTCCAGCACTTCCAGAACCCACTGCACTCTAAGCTTTCAAAATATTTCTTTCTGTTTGGAGCTTAGGCTGTAATGACTGACCTGTGCTTAAGGGACCAAGGCCTGGAGGAAATCAGTCACTCTGCTTTTAATGAGAGAAGATCAGATCAATTGCCTCTGCTTTTTTGCTCTGTCTGCATGACAGCGTGTCTCAGCAGAGATTAGATGCTTGCCAATGTCTCCAGAAAGACACTGGGATCTTTACTACACTGTTTCCGCAGGCTCATTCCTTAGTTTTTAAATACTGCATTCCGTGATAGCTCCTGGTAATTTCATTATTGCTCAAAATGCTCTTCCTGATACATTTTGTTCTAAAAATCCTCTGCGAAGATGGATATTATTTCCCACTCATTCATTGAGTTTTACTAAACACTTTATCTTGGTGAAGGACCAGGGCAAAAAAGCGTGAATGCATCCTAAATGCAAGCGGCCCAATTACTAGGCACCATTCTAACTATGCTTCACAGCTAGTGGCAGTTATTCCTAGGTAACCTATCTACTGGCTGCTGAAAATTTTGGGAAAACCACATGGGCATGCTTCTTAAGTTCCCTTTCAAAAGCTACACTCGATGCTGCTTGAAAACGCTCCGGTTGTGAAGCCTGTGTATGTCAAAACCGCCGAACATCTCGGCTTATAACCTCAGTCAGGTGACTTGCAGATTATAAATAGGAGTGAACCGGAAACGTCCTCAGATCTTTTTGTCTTCAGGACCGCTTTGTGTTTGCGTGTGTGTGTGCAAGCAATAACGAAAGCAAAAGAAAAATAACAGCATTAACTCACCGATATGGTGGAGTTGGTAAAGAGATGCGTGCCTCCGGGTGCTAGATCTCTTTCGGAGGGCGATCTCCACGAATTTTGTTTTGAGTGCTTGCAGGAAGAACATGCTCGCCTCGGACTTCAGGGAGACTGTGAGTATTGCGATCTTCTCCCTATTAAGGTGCTTCTCGCACGGCTCGCTTTCTTTAAAGAGAATCCGCGAGTCGCGGCGTATTCCTGGGGCTCACGTGCTGATCTGGCAGACGCGCACGAGACGGAATTCCCCCTTTCTCTCGTGCTCTCTCCGAATCAGTTAGTTTTAGTTAGTTTTCCACTTCTCAAGCGCGGTCCGGCACTTCTTGTGAAGGAGCGGAAGAATCTTCTTCTCTCGCTTCTATGGAAGTAGCCTCCTCACAACGCTCCTCCAGTGTTGACAGAGCGTTTGAGGAATTAGTGGAGGTTATAACGCGTGCGGTCGAGCGGTTGCATATCGACTGGCCGCAGAAGCAAGATTCCCCCAAGCACTCGAAATTAGACGACAGGTTTCTGTCGGGAAAAGAACCTCAACGTCTCTCTCTCCCCTTCTTTGGTGATCTCCATGACGAGTTAACTCTTTCATGGAGTAAGCCGTACTCATAGCGTGCCTGGAGAGGCGCCTGGATTTCCTTCACAAAACAGGGCCTTCTCCCTGGTACTACCAGGAGGGCGGTGTTCAATCCCCGCCACCTCTGGTGCTTCGGGGAATGTCGGGCTCCAACGAAATGTTAGGTGTTCGGTCATCTCCTGCCACACTTCAGGATACCGAACACCTAACACCCCTCCATCCAGCCGAAGTGTCAACTCGTGCCCCTTTCGGAGAAGCTGGCAGCGTGGAAACTACTGCCAGGCATATCTCCTTGGGTACAAAGGACTTGTAGCCTCAGATTACAGGATTCAGTTTGCACATCGTCCTCCACGTTTCAACGGCGTGATCTCCACTTCCGTGAAACCAGACCGAGCACATCTGCTGGCCCAGGAATTACAGACTCTGCTGGGCAAAGGGGCCATAGAACATGTTCCTCTCAAAGACAGAGAGTCAGGCTACTACAGTCGGTACTTTTTGGTGCCCAAGAGAGATGGGGGGTTGTGTCCGATTTTGTATCTTCGTGGCTTGAACCAGAGGATTGGTTTGTGACAATTGATCTCAAGGACGCATATAGAAATTCCTTATAGAAATATTGCTACAGCACAGGAAGTTCCTTAGGTTAGCTTCCTACAAAATGCATGGATGTGGCCCTGGCTCCTTTACGACTCCAGGGCATACGTATTTTGAATTACATAGATGACTGGCTGATTCTGGCTCAGTCGCAGGAGCTAGCGTTTCAACATCGAAATGTCGTCCTAGCTCATGTCCATTCTTTAGGATTGAGACTCAACGCCACGAAGAGCGTTCTCTTTCCTGTTCAGTGGACAACATATTTAGGTGTCACATGGGATTCGGTCACAATGCGGGCACAGCTGTCTCCTGCTCGTGTGGAATCCATTCTCAACACCCTGAAGGAAATCAAGCTAGGCAAGAAGGTGATTGTTTATCAATTTCAGAGATCTCTAGCCCCATGGAACCTGCGTCCCCGGTGATACCTTTGGGCCTTCTGCACATGAGAGCATTTCAGCTGTGGCTAAGAGCCAGGGGATTTCATTCAAGGGCCAATCCCCAGAGGCTAATAAGAGTTACGCGCCAGGGGCTTCGTACCCTTTCTATGTGGTTCAGACCCCGGTTTCTGACTTTGGGTCCCACTTTAGGTCAGGCTTGTTGTCGCAAGATGCTAACGACCGACGCTTCCCTCACGGGCTGGGATGCGTTCTTGGATGGCCGTCAAGCACAAGGGAGCTGGAGAGGTCATCTTCTTGCAAGGCACACCAAATGCCTCAAAATGATGGCTCTGTTTCTGGCCCTGAAACACTTCCTCCAGCAGTTGAGAGGCTACCATGTCCTAGTGCGGGTGAACAACACTGTGGTAGTCTCGTACATAAATCGCCAGGGTGAACAAGCTAGCGCACCAGGTTCTGCTTTGGGCACAGGACAAGTTCCTGTCCCTCAGGGCAATTTACATTCAGGGACATTTGAATGTAGGAGCGGAATTGCTATCCAAACAAGCTGTGACACATGGGGAATGGAAACTCCACCCCGAAGTAGTCAGTCAAATCTGGGAAAGATTTTATGTAGCAGAGGTGGACCYCTTTGCCT
>QMIH01000494.1:0-14773 GCA_003987875.1 Clarias batrachus
TTTTTGGGAACTATAGTGATCAGTGATTGGTTTTTGAGAGTTATAGTGATCAGTGATTGGTTTTTGAGAACAGTAGTGATCAGTGACTGGTTTTTGGGAACAATAGTGACTAGTGATAAGTTTTTTTGGGAACTATGGTCATTATTGATTGGTCACCACAGCTATGATATGAACACTATAGCGAGTGTTGGGCAGTACCTACCATCTGCTCAACATTCATTAGATGTGTCCCTAGGCCTTTTTAAAAAATAAAGTCACACATTAAAAGAAAACTGACAACATGTGAATAATCTTTACCCATGCAGTATAAAGAAATTCTTGGAATAAAATAACACTGGAATAAACCTGCATTGTTTTTCTCCCACACAACTTGATGTAAAATATGGTGTAATATTTCCAGGAAAAGTGATTGATATAGCAATACTCTAATAATAATTACATGACCACTTTTCCCCACATACTGCTGTCAGAATATGGCAGCATGTACACATGCGGTAAGATGTCCAAAGCTTTGAGTGGTCTTGTCAAAATAATTATACCACAAATTTGAGTGCAAAGTGGAAGTCTCAACAGAGAGGTCCAGTCTGTAGTTTTTTTTTTGTTTTTTTTTTGGCTTGGAGTCTGTGAACACTATTTGGAAGAAGCCACATTTTCCGATTTTAGTGATGAAATCTCAGCCTATTTTTGTCTCCCTCTTGCCCCCTCTTACTGCTTTCCCCAGAGTGCTTGTGTGTTTCCCAGAGAAACCATATGTCTGTGGCTTCTTCTTTTACCGCACAGACACATCAAAAATTCATTACTCAGTTCTCCCGAAGCTAGTCTCCCCCTCCTGTCTCATGGTGTGTATATACAGACATCTATATCCTAGCGAACAAGTGCACTCGTTAATCAGGTGTAGAAACACTCAGCAGCTAATAAATCCACATTCCTAGCGCAATCTAGCTGACTAATATACACAGTATCCTCGAGGACGAGCCAAATGGTGTATCAGTGTGATGTATGTTTCACTGCACAACCATTCTCACACTCGATTGAATAATCACCAGGTCAGCTGACTATAAAGGAACGTCTTAGGTACGTTCCTGCTCAGGATGTTACTGCATAACTCTAAGCATAAAAATGAAAAAAATTACTAAACTGGTCATTGGAGCGAGTAATAAAATTATAGTTAAACTTGCATCATTGCAAGCCTCCGAGTGGCGCAGTGGTAAAAGTGCTCGCCCTATCATCCGGAGATCGCGAGTTCGATTCCCGGGTGATGCTGTAACCTCTCGCAGCCGGAGGTCTAGAGAGAGCTGATTGGCCGAGCTCTCTCAGAGGGGAGGGATGAGAGGTACTTAGTGCTCCCACATTAATCACGGCTCTACAGCCAGTCAGGGGCATCTGTGAGCTCACGCGAGCGGAAGGAGCGGATAGCGCTGTCCTCCGAGTGTGTTACGCCGCCCCCAGTGGTGCGCGAGCGAGCAGTTCGAAAAAATGCGGTCGCGTGGTTTGGAGGAAAACACGTGATAGTCTTCGGCCCTCCCAGCTGAGTGGTAGTAGTAGCCTTAATGTGGAGCCCCCTAGTGACGGGGAGGAATTGGACATGACTAAATTAGGGAATAAATCGGGGGAAAAAATCCCCCCAAAAAAACTTGCATCATTGCTGATCACAATCCCGAAAAAACAGCCATGGGTGCCAATACTTTTGAGTTTGAGTTTTGAAATCGTCCCATATGGAAATTTAAAGTTCGATGCAACATACCAAAGATTTATTCATAATTTCTACGCAATGAAACCTGTGGTTTTTAACTTAATTTGCCTTTTAGTAGATATTTCCGTGTTCACTGCTTTCGCTCCCTACAAAGTGGAATTATCACACCATACGTCAAATAAAACACCACTTGAGATAAAGCGATAGCTGTTTTGTTTATTTTAACACCATCTGATAAAAGTTGCTCTTACATTATTCACTCGGAATAAAGTCTCGGCGCCCCCAGGTTACCGTCTCAACGGGCCGGGTTTGTCTCACGCTCGATAGTTGATGATGTGAAAGCGACAGGATGGAGTTCTGTTTTAACATTTGAGCATTCAATAATCTTTATGTCAGCTTCCCGCAAGGAGAAGTATGCATGTAACCTTTATGGAAGGAATGTCCGGTCCGGAGTACATGATGTCTCACTTTCGCCCAAGAAAATAAATGTCTCAGTCCCCACATTCATCAAACGCATTCAGCTCTGTCTTCGCCTCTGAGGACACGAATGCGAGTTATTCGCAGACTACACTACGCTGAGCATTTAGGAGCGCAGGAGTTTTTCACCGTGCTTTTATCGCAGTTCCTCTCAGGTTATATCTAATACCGCTCGGTCAAAAAGCTCCATTGTGTATAGGATCCTGAATTGCGGCGTATACGCTGATGTATAATGCAAAAGATGAGACAGACAGATATATATATAGAGAGAGAGAGAGAGAATACTAGCGTGCTTACATTCTCCAGGACACTAAAAGGCACTTACATTCCTCATACTCTATAGTGGACACGTCTCCTGCGGCATGTTTGTAGCAAAGCCAGATTGTTCAAGTGCACACATTCGTCCCAAAGCGAGTGATCGAAGATAATATCGGCTATTCGACCAAGCAAAACGGTTCCCTTATATAAACATGCGCGACGGAGGCGACGGAGATGTGGGCGTGAGGCTCTGCAGCGCACGTCCAGGCGCAGTGTAAAGACACAACATATGTATTGTTCCAGCTCAACTTCAAGCGCCGGAGAGACACCACGGCCGTCTGAAACAAGTGCAAGTAGAGCAGGGTTTCAGCTGAGAGAGAGTTGTGAGCTGTCGACACAAGACACAATGGGCGAAGAGTAGCAGATTAATAACGTCCCAGCGGACGGACATTAAACTGGGAAGCCGTCCCGTAATCACACCCCTGTTTGGCTTTCATTACTCCATTGTGTGTTTATAGGACCATTTCTCATGAGCTTTTATTTCCACCCTGAGACTCAACAGGTCTTTTTTTTTTTCTTTTGGTGACGGAGATTCTTGTATATATACAGTATGTGTGTGTGTGTGTGTGTGTGTGAATTGTTCTGTATGTTTATCTGTCTGTAGCTACACAGCTGCTCTGGATGAAAATGTCAACCACGTCTAGAGCTACTGTACCCGAAGGCCCCGTGTAGACAGCTCGGGTCTGCTCTCGGAGACTTGTGGGATCGTTAAAGCTCTGGTAAAAATGCCGACGCTGTTCCTGCTGCAGTTGAGCTGTAGCAGATCCGTCACTATGACCGGTTATCACACCAATATAAAAAAGTAAAAGAGCCTGGAAGGAGGTAAAGAGATTTCTCTAACGGCGCTGTTAAATTCTCAGTCAGATTAGTGTTAAAGTTCTGAATGGATGAGTCTAGGAATGCGATCGGACAAAACATGGTGTAAGCGCTAAAAATGTGCCTCACTTTAAATAGGATCACCATTTTTCATCATACTTAATGCTTCTTATGTCCTGATTAATGCGTCACGTCCTATAAGTATGCATACACATTTATATTTCATCAGAACTTTTTTTTATTTATTCAAATCTATCAACGATCTTAACTGTCACTCAGATGAAACTTGGCCAATTTAGATTTTACATGAAAAGACATAAACCTGAAAAAGTGTATTATTCTAACATGATTTTGACATGGTTACGGACACTACAGATTTTTTCACTTTTTAAGCTTTTTAGGATTATCCCTCATGCAAAGCACTTGGGTAGCCCTGGAATTTTAATGGTATACGTGTTCGCAAAAGTTAATAATAATTTGAAATGAATAAACCATAGTTGTCTGTGTTTTACATACTGTATGGCCACGTATCATAAGGTGTATGTTTAAATATGGTGCATTTCAACAAAACCACTTTTCTTAGTAATTGAGGGGAAAAGCCTTGGATGGAGTGCTTTAATTTAAGCAACAATTCTTACAGGTCATGTGCTTCTTGAAGCTTAAACCAATTTCAGTATCAATACTCATAAAGAAATATGAATAATGTGCATTATGATGTACGAAATATGAAAATAGAAAATTCATCTAAAATATCAAGTATAAGCACCAATACTATGTTTTGGCCGTATCGTTTCTATAGCAACAGCTCGTTGAAAAGGAAAGTGTATCGGCCACTGTTCAGTATTTTCATTATTTGGGTCTTAAACGTTGTCTCTATGCATTATAAAGCGAGAGAAAAAAAAGTGAGACTGATGAAGAAACAACTGTTTATACACGTTAGATTATGTTTACCTTGCATTTCCAGTACAGGTCGTCTTTACTATTTAATTGTTTTTTTGTTGAATAATTAATTCACTCGAAAAAAATTTTTTTTTTTTTTCCTGGTTTATTATAGAAATGTTTTGTGATGGTTCAGCCAGTTTTATCTACTCTTGTGCTCTTGATATTCAGCCAGACTAATAAAGTATTTACGGGTCATCAGCCAAAATTAAAATCTCCCTTTCAGCAGAAATGGCGAGCTGTGTTCGAATCAGAGAGGACCGGATGTTCCCGAACACAATTACCCAGCCTCATTTTGAGCTCAATGGATGCCCCAATGACCCATGCCACCTATTTACATTTCATTACATCGTTATTTGTGACATAAATGATAAAGCTCCACAGGTGGGAATGTTAATGAGGAATGAAGGCTAAGGAACATTCTAACATGTTGCTTAGTAAAGCTACAAGCGAAGAAAATTACAAATCTGAGTCTTCTTAGCTAGCGAAGATTCTATAGATCAGTGTTCTCTATAGCGACGGCGTAGCGGTACTGCAGGTGGGCCGTGAGAGACCTGTTATAATATTTAAAGAAAAACTTTAAAGTAAAAAAAAAAAACCTATAAACTTGTAGTAAGGTTTGAAACGACCAAAATACAGTATTAATTATTAAATATTTACATTTAGAAAGGTAATTGCAACTAATAACTAAAACAAAGCTATGGGATTTAAAGTTTCTTTGTTCGTTTTTTTAGACTGTTCATGTGTTAATCAGTGTGATGATTAACGATTTGGGTGGGATGAAAAAAAAATATTTAGGTTTCAAATTGGTCTGTGGTCTCCGTAAGTTTGGGAATGGCTGAAGTATACAGTACCTATGATTTATTACATATTCCTTTAAATGGACATTTAGTCAAATTTACACTGCCAAGTTCTCATGATGATGAAAAATTCAAAATCTTCACTGCTTTGCTGTTATGACTAAATCATCAGTGGATCAGCATGTTCACACACATACACGCACACTCATCCCAGAACAGCGCCTTGTAACACAGTTATAAAGAGTGCTATGGGAAACATACAGAATCTACTTTAATACTAAATACAGGTTTTAGGACTTAAGAAACATATACTCTACACAAAGTATTGCTTTTCCACTATATCCTGTGATTTAGGTCTCACTAATCCCAGGAAGGGTCAAAGGTCAGGGTGATAATCCTGTCTATATCCTTTACCTTACTGAAACCTTCATATAGAGTTATTAAACAGTGGAGAGGGAGGGAGGGAGGGAGGGAGCGACACAGGTTTTAGAAACATCACTGGGACGGTTAAAGATAACAGCGAGGATTTAACTTCACCAACCGTCCAGAAGGAGAGACTTTTCCTAATCTAAGTAGGGGGTCTCGGCAAAGTTTGTTATCCATATCCGTGAGTCACAGAGTAACAAGCCAAGTATGATGTTAAATACATAAGATGGTGGGCCTCAGAGTGGCGCAGTGGTTAAAGCGCTCGGTGAAGTTAAATCCTCGCTGTTATCTTTAACCGTCCCAGTGATGTTTCTAAAACCTGTGTCGCTCCCTCCCTCCCTCCCTCTCCACTGTTTAATAACTCTATATGAAGGTTTCAGTATCCGAATCCCGGGTGGTGCTGTAACCTCTCGCAGCCGGAGGTCTCTAGAGAGAGCTGATTGGCCGAGCTCTCTCAGAGGGGAGCTCTAATCACGGCTCTACAGCCATTCAGGGGCGTCTGTGATCTCGCGCAACGGAGGGAGCTGTCCTCCGAGTGTGTGACTCCGCCCCCAACGGTGCGCGAGCAAGCAGTTCGAAAAGATGCGGTCGGCTGGCGTCACGTGGTTCGGAGGAAACACGTGATAGTCTTCGGCCCTCCCGGCTGAGTGGTAGTAGTAGCCTTAATGTGGGAGCCCCCTAGTGACGGGGAGGAATTGGACACGACAAAATTAGGGAGAAAATTGGGGAAAAATCCAAAAAAAAAATACATAAGATGGTATTTTTTAGACGTAAGAGTAGTTACAACAGCAAAGGTAATTATTTTCTTTTCTCAGTATGTCCTAAAGTGCATTTTTCTACAATACAGTTTAACACACTCAGAGGAAAGTTACGTACAGTATATCTTACATACATGACCTCACAGGTGGCCATGATTACCGCTGTGATTGACAAGGGGGGAGATTGAGAGATTGTGCTCCTCTCACTTATTTAAACATTTAAAATAATTAATAATTAATATAATAAATTATATAATATAATGAATAATATTTTTGCTCGTTCCTTTAATCGTTAGCATTCATTTGTTCATCACAATATATTTGTCACACCTGGTTTGCTAGCTGAAGGTACGTTTCAGTTTTTGCATAGAAGAGAAACATTCTGTGCGTTTACATGAGTATAAAGTCGATCTTGCGTATCACCTCCAGAGGTCACTCTGGGTCACGAAGCCCTTATTGCTTCACCCCGGTTTATGGGTCATGCTCCATCTGTAACCACAACCCCTAAAAAAACTGGAGGCTGACATTCACACTGATGACAGATCTCCGAGTCATGCGTGTAGCCCTTATTTCTGGATGGAATTTACTTGTAAAACCTGACCGCTGTCCGAACATGCGAGATTAAGCTAAAAATGTTAAGCTGTAGATTTCAGTACTCCTCTGTATTTGGAAATCATGTCCAGAACAGGACACCCTGGAGACAAATATGACAAGCCATATGCAGTGTTGTGTGCTTGATGGATTGCTAAATGGTTTCTCAGATGTATCCTTCACATAGCTGGAGAGACCTGAAGGAGAATTCAGGTCATATTCAGTCAGTGAGGACCAATCAGATGCTCGGGCCCACCTACTCACACAACTTCATCTGTAACTGATTATCTGGAATATTCGACTGATGAAAAGACACAGAGCTGAGTTTTCAACCCTGGCACAGTGAACACTGATGTGTATCAGCAATTTCTTGGTGGTTCGGGGAAGAAAAAAAAAAACCTCATGTAACTGCTGACATGGATCGCTACATGTTTTTTTTTTTTTTTTAGCAAGGTAAAGTGGGATTTTCCAGACGCTGCAAATTGTGAATATTTAAATCACAGAGAATTTAATCCGTAATATATTTACGGATATATTTACACACCTTATCTATTTTTTGTTTTGCTCTTTTGTTTTGTATTACGTGTTTCACACACATACAGTATATCTTTAAGCGAAAATATTTAGGTTAGAACTACAATTTTAAAATTACAACAAATGAAGTATAAGATAATTAAATATATTTACAATTGAACTCATTTTATGTTGTTTTTTGTTTTTGTTTGTAGAAATAAATACAAAAATAATTATGGCAATAACAATACTTCTTTGAAGGTAAAATAAGTACTGTGGCTATGGATGGTTATATAAACTTAATTGAGTTTATTTTCAAGTTGTTTGTTTATTTTTTTAAAATCAGCAACATTGAACTACTACTGTACGTTCGAGGGATTTCTATTTTGTTTACTTCCGAATCAAATTTCTGCACTACAACTGTAAAAACAACAAGAAAAAAAGTTTCTGTTTTGGATGTAACAAGAGAAAGCTACGTTAAACTTTAGTTTTCTTGTTTTCTTTCCATTTTTCATTTAGAAATGCATATGATTTACGTTACGATACGTATTTGTCAACTTGACTATTTGTCAAAGTTTTCAGTAACTTAAACATCGCAAAAGAATTTATTGGATGTGAATTAAGACAGGAAGTCGTTAACCTGAAACTTAATTCAAGCTGGAAAATTCCGGAATTGGTGTTTTGCAAAACATAAAACAAATTGCTTGCTTTGAAGAATGTTTCCGGTTTACTCGCTTAGATTTTAGATAAGATTTTAGTGGGATTTGGTCCTTTACCTGTCAAACATGTTTCATCTAGTTAGTGAAGAATTAGGATTAACCATAACTAGAACAAAGAAAATGGTGACATATTGGTCAATTTTGTTTCAGCTACAACTGCGCATTACTAAACATGCTGTATTAAAAAGTTTTAAAAACAGTACACTAGTGATCAATCTAGTCATATTATCTGCACATACAGCTGTGCGTTTTTGTTCAGGAAAAGTTGTTGGCACACCCCCTCATGCCTTTCTGTCGCTCCAAAATTTACATTTATTCAGTCAGCTTTTAAGACTGACGCCATCACCGTAATGGACCGTGATGGTTAATTCCCTATTTGCATTTTTTCTTTGTCAACATTCATGTGAACTGACCGAACACAAAATTTTTTTAAAATTAAAAACCCTCCAGTTTCATTTTCATAAAATGCTAGATGGTGTATGATAAAGTACAATAAGGAAAATGGTATTGAACTCACACACATGCCGCAAATTCCTTTGTGTCTATCCTATTTAGTCTGGAACGCCTTCATTTAGGGAACATGTACACAAATAATTATGTCAAAGCACTTTCTTCTTGTAATAAACACCGCTTGGTCCATGGAGAGCAAACAAAAGTGCTAATCTGCCCCATGTGTGACCCTCAGGGTGGAAATATCACCCCCATTAACTGACCGAGGATCAGCCCCTTTTATGTCCTCCTAAGTCAGTATGAAAACCAAACACTGTGCCAGGATGAGTGGAGTTGGTCCCCATTAACACCTTTTACCTGTATTAGTGTTTTATGGCATGACAAATAAAGGTCACTTGAGCGTAAAACTCCTGTGTTTTCCCACTGCATTGAGCCTACGAGACATAACAAACACACTAATACAAAGCCAGGAGTAATGTCTCCTCAGTTTGCTACGGATTATTAACAAGCACGGACATTTAGGTAGACTGTGAAGTGGCATGAAATTAATGACATTTAATTTCAAAGTAGTCCATTGTAGTTGTAAATTTTAGTAACTAATGGTTCAATGGTTTGTATTTTTTTTAAATGCTAAAATGAATTAACCATGAATAACAACCATGAATAACAATCATAAATCCATTTTTAAAAGGACAGACAAGTGACGTCCAAAAATTCTAAACCTTATTAATTCTTCTTTTAAAACCCTTCTTGTAAAATTTGATAAGCTAGCAAGGTGATTTGGCTGGTATATTGTTTAAAAGCGCTCATCATCATCATTCACAAATTATCGCCCCATTAACTGACTGGGGATCAGCTCCATTTATGTCTTCATAAATCTATAAGAAAAACAAACGCTGATCCAGAATCAGCTCTCAAACACATTTCCTGGATTCCCATAGGATCAAACTTCACAGTTTAATTGAAACACTCTGAAAGTGTGGTTGGTCCTCGTTAAGACCTTTTACCTAAATTAGTGTGTTATGGCATGACGAATAAAAGTCACATGAGTGTGTCTCCTGTGTTTTCCCAGCACATTGAGCTTATGAGGCATAATAAACACTGGGGTAATGTCTCCTCAGTTTGCTATGGATTATTAAAGAGTATGCTTGGATGTTTACACAGACTGTGAAGCTGCTCCAACGATTCAGGTCCTCGGTTTACATTATTTTATTCATTCTTGAGACTTCCTAAAGCACTAGTGTAAGTAAAGGCAAGTGAAGTGATATTTTAGTAGGTGACATGAAATTCATGACACATAATTCCAAAGAGTCCATTTTATTTCTCAGTTGTAATTATTGGTTTTTATGATTTTTTAATAAGTAATGTTTCCTCAGTTTGCTATGAATTATGAAAGAGGATGGATAGACGTTTAGGTGGATTCCTCCATTCTCTTCAGGTTTACATTATGGTCCAGTGAAAGTAAGGTTTTCTCCTGGGGAATTTGTGAAGCAGTAATATGTGAAAGCATGTGATATTTTTTTGTGATATTCTTTAAAAAAAAAAAAAAAAAACAGATACAATTACAACCTTATCATTCTCATTTTTAAATCAATTTTAAGCAACTAAGATGATCTGGCCAATAGTTGTTGTTTTTTTTTTTTAGATGCGCTTCTCTATGTCATCATTGTAAATAAAAAAGGTTTTTTTTGTTTACTTCATTTCTGCATTTCTCAAATAACATTTCAGCTACCAAATGCAAAGGTTGCGACTCTTATTAAATATCATGTCCTGAGAACCTTCAAAAATATGAATTTATAAAAATATACAACTGACTAAATAAAAAAACAAATATTTCCAGTTTATTTCTAGATTTAATTTCTGTATTTATTATTAACAAATTAATATGAATACATTAATAACTATTTTAATTTGGTGCGTCTTTTTTCTTCCATGTTTTATTATTATTATTATTATTATTATTATTATTAGCTCATCATTAAAATAAAAATACCACAACACAGGGCTTCTTTAAAAAAATGTGAAAAATTATTAAAGATTAAAAAGAAAAGGTTAGTATGAGAGATGTGTGATGCACTGTGATGTTATTGCTATAACAGAATTTATATAAATAACAAAGACATTATATTCTAGTCTACACATTTTTTTTTTTCAGTCGTTTCTCATCATATTCGTTCGAAAGTCAAGTTCATGAGAACACTGCCATCTAGTTGCTGAGCTGTTCAGCTCTTTGAGTCCCAGGAGCAACAGACCGTATAGTCCAAATATTCCACAAGGGAGCAGTAAATGTAAAAGCGAGCATTAGAGTGATTTAGGACGGAGTGACCGCGCTGCGTTTGTGTGTGTTTTGATTGGCGTCAGCGGTAAGGGAGATGACCTCTGATGCCACCGGAGCTGGGTGGCGGAATGGTGTATATTTACGGCCTGACATGGGAAAAAACATATATATAGAGAGAGAGACTACATGATTCACACACACTTCTGGCTTCTAGGTGACCTGAGAACTCGAAGCAAAACCCTAGTGGATATTGTCCGAAGTGCCAATGTGTGTGTGAGACTCAGACACACAGTTATAGAGTTATACTGGGCGAGTTTTAGCAAGACTTAAATAAATACACGTAATGAAGGATAATGACAGATATTTAAAAGAACATGTTTGGCAGGAATATCAGATTTCCATTTAATCAGCCGCTGAGCCAAGTCAGGTTTGGTGTGTGCTGTTTCGCACTGACTAATGCTCATAAGGAACTCGCACCTAAAACTAGAACTTTATTTCTTTCCCGCTGGGTAACTAATTGCCTCCTCGCCGCTAGACGTGAATTTTTTCCACATTCGACAATACTCCGAGCTGATTGTGTTTGTGTAAAATGGCATTCCAGCCCCCTGCCCACAAACAAGCCCAAGTTGGCAGGGAAGAATGGGGCGACCAAAGGGTTTGAGAGGGGCATCACCATGGAAACCCACTTGAGTCACATGATTCCTTCGAATCCTTTATGTCTCAGTCCGTCTTTCTTACTTTGGAGATGCCAGTGCTACAATGGCCGAGAGCAAGCCGGGAACTTTGAGCTCGGTGCTTTATCTTAACAGCACCGAGGAAGACAGCGAGAGCAGAGACGTCGTCTACGGTGAGATACGCAGATTTGGTTTTCTCGTTTATGAAATTCTCGTTCACCAAATTAATCCCAAAATCCTGTTAAAAGTTTAAACCTATGTACAGCCGTGTGTAAAAATTAGCGCCCCTCTTTTAATTCTATGCTTTTTTTTTGTGTTAAAACATAATAAAAAATCATCTAATCATATCTGGTCTCAGTATTAAGCAAACCTCAAGCTGAACAACAACATGCAACGTTTTTTTCCCCAAGTTAAAAAGAAAAAAGACAAAAAAGGATGTGGGCAAAAATAAGTAATAAGCAATTCGATTCCTGCCACAGCGTTTCAGTTGGGCGAAGACTTCGACTAGGCTGTTCCAAAACCTTCATTCTTTTCATTTTCAGCCATTCTGATGTACATTTACTGCTGTGCTTTGGATCATTTGTCCTGTTGCAGGTCATTTTTAGCTGTTCGACAGATGGCCACATTTGCCTCGAGAACACTCTGGCATACGGAGGAGTTCACAGTCAACTCAATGTCTGCAATGTTTCCAGGTCCTGGAATTGCAAAAAAACAAACCCACATGATCACCCCTCCACCACCCGCCGTGCTTGACAGCAGAATACGGTTTGGTTTACAACAAACATCGCACTGGACGTTAAGGCCAAACAGCTTTGTTTTCATCGGTCCATAGGACATTGTTACAGAAGCCGCATGGTTCGTTGTGGTTTCGTGAACCTCAGTCGTGCTTCAGTGTTCTTTTTAAACAGAAGAGATTTTCTCCTGGAAACGCTTCCAAGCAAAGCGAACTTGTTCAGTCTTCTTCTAATTGTGCCGTCAGAGCCTTTAACATTTAACATGCTCAGCGAGGGCTGCAGGGTCTGAGACGTAGCTGTTGAGTTTTTGGTATTTCTCTGAGCGTTGCACGATCTGATCTGACTTTGGACCGAATGTTCTGAAAGTGATGTTACTAAGACACAGAAGCCCCGAAGCTCGTATCGAGCAGAAAGGGGCGTGTCCAAATGAAGCCTTGAAGATGCCAAATGAAGGCATCTGTCGGGTCCCAGAGAGTCACATGACCAATGACAAACGAAGCCTTGCGTTTGCCGGAATCACATGACCGACTCGTTCAGCGCTCAAGTAAAGGCTCGTGCAAGTTTCAGAGATGTTGATTACATGAACATTTCCTTGAGCGGTGCAGCTACATGTAATTCTTAATCGTGCTGCTTGTGATGTTACAATCTAGTTGCCAGACAAAACTTGTTTGTATAATGAAGCATCCATTCCTGGGAAGCCTCGACACCTAAACGAGGCATCGTCTGGTCCTCACTACAGTATGTCCTGGGACGTCCACCTCTGAGAAGATTGGCAACTGTCCTGAATGCTTTGCACTTGTGAATAATCCTTCTCACTGCAGAACAATGAACTCCAAATTTATTGGAAATGGTTTCATAAACCCTTCCAGATGTGCAGCAACAATCGCTTCTCTAAGTCCAGTGCTTATGTCTTTTCCTCTTGGCATTCTGCTAACATACACCAGAATGCTCCAAAACAGCTAACGGCCAAAACCTCTGCTTTTATAGAGGTCCGCACACCTGCTGATGATCAGTTAGTCAAGGGCTGATGAGTAGCAGCAGCTGGCTGCAAACTATTCTCCGAGATCCTGTGGAAGCAGTAAGCAGGTACTACATGTAAACCAAATTGTTTTTTTGTTTTTTTTCATTTTTGTTGGGGTGAGGAAAATGTTATAGGTTGTATTTTCCTAATACTGAGACGCACTATGACCAGATGATAGAATTAAAAGAGGGTCTGCATACAAGACTTTATGTTTTAAGTAGATGTCAAAATTACTGTATGTGTGATAATGAGACTTTCCCTTTGTGACTATACAGAGTGTAAAGTGTTCAACATCACCATGCTCTCGCTCTCCCTGTGTGTCCTCACTGTGACGGCCATCACATGCTGCGTGTCCCATCTCAACCGCTGGAGGTGATGCCCCTCACAGCTTCTTACAGTATATTCAGTTTGCCGTGATATTTCAATGACGTCGCTATGAAATACGCTTTCCCAATTGGTCAAATTGATACATGAATCAATTAACTGATCAACTAATAATCGTTTGTAGGCACCGCAGGCAAGCGTGCAAGTACGAAAGAGCTGTGGCATGTGACCTCGGGGAAGAGCCGGTGAACCTACAGGTCATGCAGAGGTCACAGAGTTTGCGTAACCCACCGCCCTGGTTTCAGCCTCCAGAATCGTTCGGAAAGGACGACTCCTCTATTTACTACATCTGCACTAATCCAATTCTTGTCGGATGCCATGACGACGATGTTGACTCCTCACGCACGCACACCCCGATGACTGACCCTAAGGATGACATCATGCTGGACCCACCCACGTTTTATATGCAGCTGTAGATTTAGGAATGATCCAACCGAACACACCGGGGGGGGCGTTTAAGATTTAGAGAGAGTTGGAATCATCCAGCTATTGGAATGGTTCAAGTCGATGATATTGAGGGGCGAGTCAGCATTGAAACAAGAATGGATTCATTAAAATGAATAAATAAATAAATCACAAACTGCAATGCGTGGAGTTTGTCACTCTCAGGTTTATTGTATTGTAAAAGCGGTGCCAAGTGTCATTGTGCGCATGTGTTTGTTCGTGTGCTTCACAAAGCTGGCATGAAGACAATTCAGAGCAAAAAGTCAGAGAAAAGTCACTTCTGATAAGATCAATTAGGATGTCGTTAAATAAAAATCACTCGCGTATGACTTTATGCGATCGGCTGAGTTTCCCTGATCAGCCAATCCAGACCTTCCTTCCTGCCCTGCCGCTCCAGCTCGGCGCCAACGGTCTCACGGCACTGCCGGTGGTAATTGTTCAGCCAGTCACGCTGCAGTGAGAAGAAGAATGTTTACTTCGAAAAGAAGAGTCCAGCATTTATACTATATTAAATAACAGAATACAACTTATTGGATATTTTGTTTAAATTAATATATTTGTTTATGGAGGCAGTCAAAAAAAATGTTTTGTCTCTGAACGCGCCACCAGTCCCAGTCCCTCAGGTCTCCCAAAGTCCGCGTCTTTCCAGTCCCTGAACGCGTCCCCCTGTCCCAGCCCCTCAGTCCCTGGACGCGTCCCCACGTCCCAGCCCCTCAGTCCCTGAGCGCGTCCCCACGT
>QMIH01000494.1:15353-42853 GCA_003987875.1 Clarias batrachus
CCTCAGTCCCTGGACGCGTGCGTCCCCACGTCCCAGCCCCCCAGTCCCTGGACGCGTCCCCACGTCCCAGCCCCTCAGTCTCTGAGCGCATTCACTTGTTCCTGCTCTTCCAGTCTCTGAAAGTCCCCCCCCCTCCCCGACCCACATCCCAGTCCTTCAGCTCTCTGAAAGCGTCCACCAAATTCCACCCCTCAGCTTTCTTCATTAATGATGAATTCAAAAAAACACATTTGATTAATGAAAATAATTTGCTACAGAAACAGAGATTTTAATGTTTCCAGAGAGTTTTCTACACATTCCAAGTACTACACCAGAACAGAACACCGTCATTCACTGAAACTCTATAAATAACGTCAGTGCGTCACCTCTTTCTGTGTCAGCAGCTCTTTGTTGATCATCTTCAGTTGAATGGGGAAGAGCGTCAGGGGTTCGAACGTCAGACTGCCTCTGTTCCTGTAGTTATACTGACGGAGGAAAAACAAACCGCATGCGCCATCACTCCATCGTAACATTTAAAGATTTAAAGCTGCTAATGACTTGAATCGTGTTAGAAACATGTGTCGATACTGTATGACGACGAGAATGCTAGAGGAGTGTCCTTACTTTAGGCTTTGTAGGAACAACTAGGACGACGTTTTCCAGTCGAATGCCGAACGAGCCGTCCTCGTAGTATCCCGGCTCTTAGAAATACAAACAAGAATGGCTTGAGTTCGTAAATAGAAGCATCTGGAGCTCGTGTCCTGAAACCAATCTACGTTCCTGTCTATACTAGTGTGTGTGTACAGTATGTGTGTATATATATATATATATGTGTGTGTGTGTGTGTGTGTGTGTGTACCGTCGCTGAGGATCATTCCAGCCTCCAGCGGTTCGTCAGCGAAGGTTTTGTAACTGATGCCGCAGGGTCCTTCATGAACGTTGAGGAAGCAGCCGACTCCGTGGCCGGTGCCGTGCAGGTAATCCAGTCCAGACTCCCACAGAGCGGCACGCGCAAACGAGTCTAGCAGGTGACCTACACACACACACACACACACACACACACACACACAATGTGTATACACTCAGAAGCAGTAAAACCTCAATTTATTACCTAAATTGATATTGGACATTTTTGCAGGGGGAAAAAAATCCTTGAACAGAAAAACACAAGAATCAGAATCAAATCACATTTAGAGGAAGAAACGCCTCAGTGTCACTAAAACAGAAAAAAAAATTAATAAATTAAATCGCTGTTAGGGATAAATTGTAAGTGGAATTACAATAATTAACATGTTTAGTACTAAAAAAAAAAAAAAAAAAAAGGAAATGTCAATGCGGTTTCTTTAGAATGTCTCGTATCCGGGTACCTTTAGTTCCGTTGGGGAAAATAGCAGCGCTGACGGCGATGTGGCCCTTCAGGACGTACGTAAAGCATTCCTAAAAACAACAGCGTGATTACACAACCAAACAGAATGCAATACACTTCACTTCCTGCAGAGGGAGCCAAAGGACACATTACATTGAGTGCATGAGAGATTCATGGCGAGATCATGAGATATAACACAAGCACCTTCTCATAGTCTGTAGGAGTCCCGAAGTGCACCGTCCGCGTCACGTCCGTCGTCCCGTCCCTGCGCACGTGAAACAGTCGAAAACGAGACACTCATTTTAGGAGCTCATACTCTTCCTTAAGTGTATTAAAAGTGTGTGTGTGTGCACACGTACTTGTACTGCGCTCCGGAGTCGATGAGGTAAACTTCATTGAGAGACAGAGTCCTGTTAGTCTCAGGAAGCGGTCTAACACACACACACACACACACACACACACACACACACACACACACACACACACACACACACACACACACACACACACAAAAACACGACGCTCACATCAACGCTCTCTGTTGCGTCTACAGATGGAATGTGATGTTCTGCTCGAATGGGTGTACAGGATATACGGCGTGCAGGTGGTTAAAACGAGGACATGCGATACACACCGGTAGTGAATGATGGCGCCGTTTGATCCCACGCTGGAGATGGTGGGGAAACTGAGACCGACGAAATCCTTCTGCTGACTGGAAAAGGAGGAAAATAAACAAAGATACATTTAAAAAAAGTTCATCACATCACGGAGAAGTGACAGAAAAAGAAAGGCAAGTTATTGTTGGTACATAAAGGGTGTGTAAGAAGTTAAACACACACACACACACCTGCGCAGCTCTTCGGCTTTATCTGCAGCTGATATCTCAGTCACTGTACCTGTAGGAATCTAAGAGAGAGTGTAGAACAGGTCACACACACACACACACACACACACACACACACACAATTATTATTACTATTACTATTATTATTATTATTATTATTATTATTAATAGAATCCTCGCATTCTTTGAAGTCTACATTTTTGCCACGTCAATCCTGTGTTACTGCAGCAGTACAAATTCATTCGTTTTATATTTCATCAAACTTTATATTTCAACTAAACAGGTTTGGTGCGGCAGGTTTGTGATTTTCTTTTTTTTTTTTTTTTTTTTTGTCGGGGGCGGGGCTTATTTCAGGGCTGTAAAAAAATGTAAATAGAAACCTGTAACATTTATTATATTTATTGTTACTATTATTATCATTATTTTATTCTTTATTTTATTATCAGTATTTTTATTGCTTTCCTCTTGTATTTGTGTTTGTATAGGAAAAAAAAAAAAAAGAGACTCAAACTTTGTAACTTTCGTATCTTTGTCTTGCAATAAAAAAATAAAAATAAAAAAAAATCACTCGTTTTAAAAGTAATGATCATTTTTGGTTCTGCATGACAGGAAACCCAAACGCACAGTGTGATGTCTGAAGCCTCCTCCATCGACACACACCTGCACAACTGCAGTACAGGATTTTTTAATTAATTAACTAATTGATTAATTTACTAAAGTTTTTTTTTTTTTTTAATCGTCTGTTGCCTGCTTGAGTTTTATTAACCTTCCTGGGTTTCGTAAAGAGCCGTTCATCGTGTGAAACTCTGTTTCTCAGCAGGCAGAGCGTGTGCGACCGTCAGTACACACCCCTTGATCGAGTCATTAATTAGTCCCGGACATTCGATACTAATTAACCAATCGCAGATGACATCGTTCTCCCGCACAGATTTTAAGAAATAATAATAATGATGATGATGATGATGAAGATATAAGGATACCTCCTTCTCCAGCCAGGCGAAGAGCTCACAGAGAGCCACTGCGTCTTTAATCTGAAAGGTTTTTATGACGAGACAGGAGATGATTATCTCACCACGCTGCTCACCTCAGCAGTAATATTTTATAACATGATCATATCATGAAGCCTATAACTGATTACGGCGATCGCTGAGCTTTTAACTTTCACTCACGTGTGCCACCCTCATGCCCTGGATCTCTGTAGCGTTCTTCACGGCTTTGGCCAGACACAGAGGTGTGTATGGGATTGGAGATCTGTGCACCTGGAACGAAAAAAAAAAATTCTATACATGATATAGATGTACAGTTGGGAATTTTTCCTGGCCTTCATATTCAAACGTGTGTATGAATGATTACACGTGCGGGACCGACCTTAGGGATGGCCTGTGTGAGAGCGCAGCTGGCCTTGTCGCTGATCCACACCTTGTCTTTGGGGCCGAGGGCCGAGCAGACGGCCTGCAGCTCGGCGCAGACGCTTTCGTACGGTAGACACCGCACGCTCAGCTCGGGCTTCGTCGCCGCATCCAGTTCCAGGTGCTGCCGCACCTCCGGGTCCTTAACGCGCTTCTTGTCCATGAACAATCTGACAGTGGGGAGGGTCGCAGCATAAACAAGACTTAACTATCAACTCCATGACAAAAGAAACTCTTACTTCCTGTATACAGTATATATATAAAACCTGTATTTATAAGAGTTTTATTACCGTATGCTGCCGAGTCCGATGATGGCGTACGCGAAGAACACGGGATTGTACTCGATATCGGAGCCACGCAGGTTAAAAAGCCCTGCCGATAATAATCAGAACAAACAGGGTACTAAGCTCGTTATATATATATATAGACATTCAATAACATGTAAATAAATAATCTCCTCTAGTACATGAAGAATAAAATGCACACGTCCATCACATGCAGTACCACGCCGTCTTCAGCCTAATTGTCCCCCATATCTTGAGAACTGCCTTATTTATTTATTTTTTGAGGTTAAAAATTTAAGATAAGTGGATTGGGCGCGGGGGGGGGGGGGGGGGGGGGTGTAAACTTTTGCACTCGTCTGTATGTTACAATACAATGTGCTTTCCTTGTTGTCTTTTGGAGTTTAGTATACATGAAAAAAAAAAAAAAATCTTATTAGAGGATATAGTTCAGCTAATGAATGACCAACACACACACACACACACACACACACACACACACACACAATAAAAGATTCTATCAAACAATGTCAATGTAATTACCATCAACACTCCAATATCGCCAATCTGCCCTGAGAGCTACTTTAATAAGCGAGCTGAGAGCCGTGTCGTGATCGTGCTACTTCACACACACACACACACACACAACGAATCGTACTCATACACACATGCGATCTCGTCCAGAGCGGTCACGACGAACCAGGAGATCTTCCTCTCGGCCATCTTCCCCCTCAGCTGCATGATCTTGTCCTGCCAGCTCAGACCTGATCAAACACCAGCTGGTCAGAAATCAAGTGTACGGATACTACTCGTGTTTGTATTAACAGTGTGTGTGTGTGCGTGTGTGTTAACCGGTATATCGGAGCCCCAGAACGCTGAGCTGAGTGCTGGGTCGAGCCGGTCGGTCCTCCCAAACAGCATCGATTAGATTCTCCTGAATGGCGACCAAACTGTGTCCGGCACTGCTCAGAGCTTTCGCCATGCTCTTCCACTGATCTACAATACACAACAACAACAACAAACAATTACATCAAATACTATAAACAGCATTTATTTGAGATGAGGAAAAAAATCGTTTCTGTTACTTATTCATTTGTGTGGCAGTTCATATGTCGTTACACTGATGCCAAAGATTTTATTTTATTATTATTATATACATATATTTGCATTCGAGGTGAAAAAAAAACATTGTTGCTGTTCCTCTGTAATCGTACAGGTGGCGCTCTTTAAACTACAGAATGAGTTCCGTTCCGGGAGCAAGTTTGTAAATCCGATTTGTTCGACTAAGTGAGTCTTATACGCCTCTGAGATGAACGTACACTGTAAAGCGTAACAATCCGCTCGACTAAATCTGTCCCCACACTGCCATCATGTGGCCAAAAAACGTAATCACGCCTAAGAATATGAATCTCACTGTAAAATGTTGTCTCTGTGCCTTTAAATCGTTTTTGAACCCTTTATCTCAGAGCTGTATCGGACTGTGAACTCTGTGCTTTGCTGAAGATTTTCCAAAATGAGGTTTATTCACCATCAGGACAGATTTATTTTCTGTAATCGTGCTCCCGGACTGAATCATTGAAAGTGGTGGGGCCGACAATATCCCAGACTTTGGAAATCTTATACTGTACATTCACTTAGACACTGAACATATTGTATATCATTGTAAATATTTGTATCTGGTGCTCTTCAGTGTCTATTTTTTGTACAATTCTCATGAGCTGATTGAACAGGAAGTAGAACCGTGATTTCTACGGAAATTCATAACTCGAATGTTCGTAAGTCGGGGACGACCTGTACTCATACACATCCTGCGTCGGAAGAGCAAATGATTTTTGAAGTTTCTTTAGAACTAAAATCTAACAAAATCTGAACTTTAGGATATTTATAAAATCGCGATACTTCTAGAATCACAATACGAACTGAATCGCCACCCAGGTGTCATAATCGGATCGCATCGAGCGAGGATGCCTTTTTATTCCCATCAAGACGAACAACTCTAACCGGCGGCGATGATCCAGGGGTCGACTCCCACTTTGGAGTTCTCCGGCAGGACGCTGATGAGCCAGTCCTCCTGCGACGGCGTCTCCTTCAGACCTGCGGGAGGACACGAGAGCAGCAAGAGGAAACTCGCGGTCGTCTCAGAATGAACAGTAACGTCCGAGATGCGTGCCGCGGATCTTTTCTCCGCTCTTACCCATCTTCATGAGGGTCCAGTTGTTGTCCATCTGCTGGCTGGCCTGCAGGAAGTAGCGTCCGTCCGTCCACATGGCGGCGTGTTGCTCCGTCACGATAGCGGTTCCTATTATAACACACCGCACGCACAGGAACGCAAACAGTTCAGAACAGAACAGAGATTTAGGTTTTATGAAGGGAAAATGATTTAAACGAGTATTTATACGAGATGCATCACGTTCAGGCTCAGTCATAGGAAGGCGTACCTGCCGAGCCGTTAAATCCACAGATGAACTCGCGTCTGCAGTCACACGGCGCGATGTACTCGCTCTGTAACGGGAAAACAACTCGGAATTAAACACACTTGTACCAGGTGGATGTCGGCGCTTCAGGCACGACCTGCACAATCAGGCCTGATGAGTGTTAATCTCAAACATGGAGAGGAACGGGGGTTTCACCGTGCCCTCCCCGAGGACACACACGCTCACATAATCAGACGCAATTTCCCGGAAGAATATTCGTCATGACCGACACAAAACACTCACTGCACTGACTGTAATATTTTGCTGTTGTTGTTGTTTCCTTTTACAATCGACTTCATTCTTTAGCTCATTATACTATTGAAGTTCTTTTTATGTAAATAATTTAGATAAAGGGGCAGGGCATATGCATATGACATGTAAATTAGATCCACGTGGGTGGAGCTTGTTTCTACACAGCTGAAGCCGATTCATCATTTTTCCTGCACCTTAGACATGTGACGAACATAAGCAAACGATATTGTGCATGGCAGTGTTGATATATTTCGTATACCTGATGATCAGCACCCGATAACTGCGAATTCGAATAAATTCGTAGCATCGAGGTCTCCGATTTTCAGCGCTGGCGTTCTCACCTGATGTGCGTCTCCTGAAGGCACGATGTACGCCTGGATGGGCTCGGTGAAGTACTTCCCATTCTTCATGGCCTGCCTCAGGTGCCTCAGCAGCTCCAACGTGATCTTCGGCGACATGGCGGCGTCTGCGCAAACAAAACACACCTGATCAACTCTGCGCTGAGGGAAGAACGCAGGATAAATCCAAGTCCAAATCCACAGACCTCGGGACAGTATACAGTTTATGTATATACACATGTATAAATGTATATAAAAGGTTTACCCTTGCTCATGGTTTGCTTTTTCAGCCCGGATCTTGTCTAACGTCTGAGATCTGACAGCGTATTAAAGCTCAAAGTCTGACTGCACTCAGGTCTTTGGTCTTTAAGGCTCATAAAAATGCCAACTCTGTGGTTAAACATTGATTTGGTGCAATAACAAGTGTATAGTGATTAGGCAATAGAAATTATGAGTTGTGATTCTTTTGAGCGGTGATTCCAATTTAATTTTGATTTTTATTTATAATAGAGATGAACCAGTCAATCGACCAGAATAGGCTGGTTTCCAGTTTGACCGTGACCGGTGATCAGCTGATTAGCATCAGATATAAACAATTCTGTGCCGAGTGCAGAAGCTTCTGAGCGGCGCAACAGGAACACATTTTTTATGGCATTACACTATCAAATTTTGTGCATGTTAAAGCCTCCGATATGCCTTTTTCTCCGGACTTATACACATCTAAAAAAACAACGCGAGCGCTAATTAGTTGAAAATCCCTGCACACTCACTTTAAAATAGAGTTTTGAGACTTTGGAGGCGGTAAAACATCACAGTTTTTTTTATAATCCTACAGGGGGTGCACTCTGAACTATTTGCACATTTTCATCATCATGTTTTAGGACTGAATTATTTGCTAAGGTGTTCAGAAATAATAATTATAGCAGATGACAGAAATACGAGCTCCTCCGCTGAATGTTAAACTCTTGTATTTGAAGTTAGTTTGCATAGTTTAAATGCTGCACTTAGTTTTTAAATGCGAAACCTAATGTTATAAGGAACGAGTTACTCACTAAACTTTTTTAAGGTGTAACGTATCAAAATCAGGGGGAAATGTAACATCAAATTATGTTGTTTTTTTTTGTTTTATAACATCGTGATACTTATAGAATCGCAATTGAAATCGAATTGGTATCAATATATCGGTACATCACCAAGATATCGTATCAGGAGGTGATTGACGGCTGGTTCCAATATGCCAAATAAGTAAAACAGTGGAGTGAAAGCATTTTTTAAACTCATTTATTCTTATGTAATAAGAATAAATATTATTTTATTTAAATATACTGCGTCTATCTGCTATCAGCTTATTTCCTTTTTTTTCTGTCAGCTCTGCAAAGCTTCCTCCATTTTATTAGGACTTTGTCTCAAATGCCTTCCTCCGCAGTAACGCATAGTGACCTCAAGAGGGCGCAGGAGGTCACTCTGCCGAGCGCCGTGTAGTGCGCTTATAAAGGGCGGTATTTTTTTTTGCGTCATCCAATCACATGAACGGAAACAACAGCGCAGGTCTCTGATTGGCTGGGTTTGATCACGATGCTGGATAACGAGGAAAACAATAACAAGCTCCTTAAATAGTGAACTAATTAGATAACCGTTAACTTGTACATCATATCACGTCTTCAATCATGAAGTACGACTACCTGTTTAAAGGTTGACGGTTGTTTAAATCGACTAGACTAGGTTAACGGATTACTTCACTAGTCGTGATTTGTCTAAAAAAAAAAAAATCAAAAAACATCAACACTTTACAAATGGCTACAATCTAAAATAGACGTCTTAAACAAATGGAGGCGTTTTACAACTACTTATTACTCGGACGCTTTTGTTTATTATTTATTTGTTTACTAGCTCCATCCTTGCTGAACACAGACAACAAAAACATGCACGCGCGCATCTCGTGCACCGTCCCGCTCGGAATCCGTTTCCGTTTCGCCTCCTCGCTCGGTTCTGTGTGTCCGTATGTGTGTGTCTCTGTGTTCGTGTGAGCGACCCGAACCCCCGGAGAGGTACCGTCTGACAGAAGGACCGTTTCGATGCCAGTAAGCTCTCCTCGGGAACTCTACGCTGCCGTGTGCTCATTGAGGAAACAGGAGGCCGCCATGTACAGCGTCGACGTGTGCGGTCACGTGACCGCCTCGCGTCTCCACTAGCGTCCCGGAGCGCAAGGCTCGCCCTCTTTTATGCAAATGAACTGCAAAGCCAACAAATCAGTACAGCCGAACTGGAGGAATCAGGTCGCCATGGCAACATCCGGACCCGATATAATAATAAACTACGTTTTTAGCGCTTTTTTCCGCGTGATGTTTGCTAACGTGCTAACAACTTCACATTACGAAGTGTTATGTTGTAGATAAAACGTCGAATCAATATTCTTTTTCATTTATTGTTCACATAACTAATATAATTAAGTCACAGAGAATATTACTGTAAGGAAAATGTTTATATATATATTTATGGTTTAAACATTTTCTTCACAATAATATTGTTCACAAAACTAATATAATTAAGTCACAGAGAATATTATTGTATATACATATATAAACATTTTCTTCACAATAATATTCTCTGTGATGCAATTATATTATTTTTGTGAACAATAAATGATTTTTTTAAATATATATAAATATAGGAGGTGAAGGACCTTGGTTTAAGAGTGGCACACCCAGCGCCATCGGAGCTCAAACTAGGAACCTCCTGATTGTCAGTGCGACACCTTAATCACAGAGCCCCATGGTGCTATGGTGGCTAATCTTAATTTATATGCTATTGCATTTGATTGATCACCATCTTCCATACCATACACGTTCTCCTGTTTCAACTCCTACGTTTCGTGTGGTAAGTTAAAACTACAGTGATTCCAGTTAGCTTGTTAGTTAAAGTGATGCACAGCAGACGGCGAGCAGTTTCACACCTGCAGTGCAGCTGTCACTCAGATCAGCCGCGACCCTAATTATGCATAATTTTATGGCTTACTATAATTTTAATTGGTGTGTTACATAAACATTCACCTTTCATACAGTTGTCAGGAATAGGAAACCTAGGTATTGAGCCAAAGTTTTTTTGTTTGTTTTTTACCAAGCTGTAAATATGTCAATTTAGACATGCCTAATATTCCAATGATGTTCACCTTGATGTATACAAAGTCATAGGTTTAAATTCTACAGTACATCTACTAGTACATCACACATTCTCACCCCTGCTCCTGGACCTCTTGTCCTGCATATTGTAGTGTTTTTCCTGCTCAAATACACCTACTTGAACAGATGAAGAGCTGTTAATTGATTGAGTCTTGATTAACTGAATCATATGTGTAGCTAGATGGAAAAAGACTGATGTGTAGGAGTACTTGTCTGGCCCTGTAGTCCTGGACCAGTGTTAGCAATCTTTACACTAGGGGGCAGTGGAGGGCAGGAATTTGCCAGATTTCTCATTTTAGAAATGAACATGTGGACAGTATATCTAGATTTTTTAATATACAAAATCTAAACAATGTATCATACATACAATTTGTTGTTATGCAGTTTTAATGAAACAAGAGGGCACTTCAATACATATTCGCTGCCTAGAAGGTACGTTCACACAATATATGACAAGACGTACAAATCATGCAGAAATAAATTCTTTCATCTTACTTTCATCTTACTTCATTCAATAGAAAATCACTCGAATTACTGCAGAAATTAGTGCAACAAAGTTTAAGCTACAACATTTATGATTTGGGGAACACAATATATACAATCACTTGAGCGTTTAAAATACAAATACACTGTAAAGTATTTTCATCAAATATACTGTACAGTGGTGACAAGGTCGTGCACTTGGATCAAACGGATTGCGCTCAAGTTCTCTTCAAAAAATAACAGTAAAGCAAAGGACTAAAACAAAATCGTGTATGATTATACAGCAGTTGATCCGAGCTGTTCGCCTTCAGATGAGGCAGATCTCGTTCATTCTCTTGAGTGTTGTAGAGGTAAGCAGGCTTGGTGGAGCTGCAGATGAACTCTTTGGAGTAACTTCAACTTTAATTATCTCCCTTGAGAAAGAGGGAGTGGAGAAGGTAAACAGCGGCCAGGGAGAAGATGTGGGCATGTGACGAGAGAAGACCAGGAACGCCACCTTAAAAAAAAAAAGCAAAAATACATATGTATTTTAATTCCACTATAGATTTCCATATTTGCATTAATACTATTACTAGTATATGTAATTTCTTTTGTTTTTTTTTCACTTGCAATGTGAATGGTTAAGGTTTTTAGTATTTATTTTAATATGATTGTAAACACTTTCACAATGCAGCTCTAATCCCATGAGTGTCCAACTCACAAACATATTTTGGAAGGTTAATCTCTTACACTAATCCAGTTCTGTGTTGTGAGTGGCAATGTGAAGTCCTTAAAATGAACTAGAGAAGCATTTCACAAGCATGATACAGCATTTTAGTTGCTTAGCATTAAATCGTTAAACTTGTAAGCACACGTGGTGCTGCATGCAAAACACGGTCATGTGTTTATCTGTATCTGCATCATTAGCAGTGTTTAGCATCCTCGAAGCGAAGAATCGGCTAGACGTCATAATTTTGAAACGTCTTGCAACTATAGAATTAACCAATAGAAGGATAGCCAAGTTAGCCTGGCTTAGCATCGCTTTCACACATTTCAAGATATTGGCTAGCTAAATTTAAATACAGCAATGTTAGCATTATCAAAATGTCATTTTATAAAAAGAATCACAACAATATTTGTATACCGTGCACCATTCTGACGTGTTTTCTTCTAGCGGCACAGCTTATTTGTTATATAACAGATTGACTGTATTCTTAAATTAAAAGCAGATTGAATGCTTAATTATATATTTGGATGTGAAGTGAAGGTTATTATCAGGTGAGACTTACTTGCCGTACACCGATCAGTCTGCCTGTACATTCCCATCACCTTACTGTCCTTCACCGCAGCTAGCTTCTCTACACTCACATCACCTGCAAATCAGCGGGTTAGAAACATTACATGAATTTGTCACCACAATGTCGCAAAGTGTTAGACAGGAATTGTCAATAAACAGGGAATATCTTTGACAATGTAGCTACAGTAGCTAATAAGCTGGTAAGTTAATTAGCTAAGTTTATCACTACCATTGTTATATAAACTAACCTAGTCAGCTAACATATACAGTACAGTATCAAATCTTTTGATATATATATATTGAGTCTTTAGAATTAAGTACTTACTACCTACTTACTAATTCCTATAATTTTTTGCAGTTTTGGGCAGTTAGCTCAATCCAAGCTATAAACATAAATAAAAAATATAAGTGAAGTTTACAATTCTCAAAAATAATTACCACAAATGTAATCTTTTTTTTTCTGATTAAACAATAGATATAGATAAAAATAGATTGAAATCTAGAACAGTCCCATCCCTTATTCCCAGGGAATCTGGTTTGGAATAATCACCCAAGTTGTTAAAAAAAAAAGAAGAAGAAATAAATAAAGCAATAATAATCTTCTTTAATATACTGTAAACCCAAATAAGTTGGCAAAACACAAAAAAATTGAGGTAATCAGTTACATCAAATTTTTAACGTAATGATGTTTCCAATTTTAAGTGAACAGAACTATCAGTTTTTGAGTTTGTTGTTCTCATTCATAATAATCGTTCTTTACTTGCATTATTGAGTAGCCTAACTCATACTATTTAATAACAATTATAATTTTTTTTAGTTGTTGCAAATCAAATAAATTGTTGTTGGTCTTTCGGCTGCTCCCGGCAATGGGTCGCCACAGCAGACAATCCGGTCCACACACAAGCGTGGCACAGGTTTTACGCCAGGTGCCCTTCTTGACGCAACGCGACTATTTTATCTGGGCTTGGGACAGACACAGAATCGAACCCGGGCCTTTCACATGGCAAGCGAAACACCTCCCACTGAGCCGCCAGTGCCCTATTGCCCTGATGATGTCAGACACAAAATCACTAGTCTGAAAGATTTTAAGTTTGTGGAATTTTAAGATGACAGTTACTGTTACCTAAGTACTTACAGTTACTTAAATGATCAAATTTGTTCAGCTAACTTGAAAAGGGTCAATTCTACAAACTCAAATACTCATCAACGTCTATTAATCTGAACTAATTGTAATTATTTAAGTTAACAGTACTCAATATGTTTAATTACTTTGAGCATTAGGGTTTACAGTGTATTGTATTTACAGTTGCAGTTCACCTCCGAAACAGCAGATGGCAGTATGATACAAAATCTGCTTTATTTAACCTGGAAGTCTAGCTTTTTAATACATGAACCATTTAAAAAAAAACGAAAACAACTGAGAATTGATTACCTTGATATTGAGTTTTATACACTTTCATTAAAAATATAAATGTTTGCCCAGAAACACTGGGCTCATTCGTTAATATATATATATTTTTTAATCTATCAAATTGTCTTTGTCAATTTGATCTGTCCAAAAACCTTAATACCTTTTCCTCAGTAGCTGACTCTGGATCAGCATTAAGAGCTAGATATATAAGATATATAATCAGCGATCCGTGTCACATACCGTTCCCCTTTCAGGACAGACTATGAGGCTGGAAGCTCTCACACACCCGAGCCAAGCTTCAGGTTACATTCTAATTTTCCTTTTCTGTGTGCGAGCTTTGAAAGGACTGAATTGTTCATTGTATAGACAGAGACCTCGGGACGACCGAAAACAGGGATCTCGATATGTCTGGAAAAAAAAGTTGTATTTTTATGCCAATGAATACGGAAACCCGAGTATACTCGTGATAATCTAAGACCCTGAATATGGTGCCCCTCTCCCCTCTCTAAAAAATGATGATAAAGGAAGAAAAATGTTGAGTCATGCAATGTTTGTTGATCCAAATTGTACCATGTGGTGTGTATTTAAAAACAAAATCTACTGGAGAAATGTAGTCTGTGCTCAAGGCTCTCTGAGTGGCTCTCTTGCTGTTGCTAGCTCATAACCCAAACCACTAAACCATATCGTGTTTACAGAAAGCCTCTCTGAAGGACATCAAGAACATTCTAATCACTAGTGCAGAACCGTTAAAGGAAGATTTACAGTGGCTTGCGTATGTAACAACACCACCCCGCCTTGAACCTTTTCACATTTTATAGTGTAACAATCTGAAACCAAAATGAACATAACAGGGCTGCCAGATCTGAGAAAACTTTTTCAAACAAGTTAAGAATTAATAATAAAAAAAAAAAACATTTAGATCTATTTGAAAAAAAAAGACAAAGAAGTCAGTGAAGTAGCTGTATCTGTAGAAACTAAGAAATGAAGCAGTTTAGGGCTCGGGGGACTAATACTAATGTGCTTGTATGTAAATAGGTGGCCATATTTAGAAATGCCAGTCAACGAACAATGCATGACTTTGGACTGTAAGAGGAAAACAGAGTACCCAGAGGAAAGCCATGAAGCACAGGGACAACATGCAAACATCCAGTGGTAATCACTAAGCCACCAGATTCAATCCAAGTAGAAACTCTAGAAAAATGCATAATATCAAGGGGGGGTGAATACTTATGCAAGGCGATTTGTTGCCTTTTTCTCTTTTAAGCATTAAACGACACTTATTTTTACCTGATACGAGAAACGTGACTTGCTGGCACTTCCCTCCTGGCATGCTTGAGAGGGCACCGGGTAAGATGGACACCCGAGACACATTGACCTCCAGAACGTCTGCGACCCTTTTACGGAAATCAAATCTGTCCAAATACAAAAAACATTTTACACAACACATCCCGGCACCACTGGTAGCTTTTTAATCTTTAGTGAGACAGATGTTTTTCAACTCTCATTGGCTAGTTTCTGCTAGCTACATCAATCTGTAAGGCTATGTCGGTATCAGAGGAACCTAACCTAGCTAGACGACAGCTGCGTCCCACATACAGTACCTGCTGAACGATGACACGTTCGGGAAGATTTGCTGCGCGGACGGTGACTCAGGGACGATGTTGGCACAGTCGATGGTCTTGTTGCCTGCCCTCAGGATTAGCGATCTGTAAACAACTGATAAAAAAAAAAACTAGCCTGTTATCTAAAAACAGTCTGTACAGAACAAACATGCACAAACACATTGTGTATAACAAACTTGTTATTAGGGTTGGGGTTTGTATGTTAACATTTCAACAAGTAATATATTTTTTGCAAATGAATCACAAATGACAACCTTATCCAGAGCAGAGTTGAGGGTCTTGCTCACGGGGACAACAGTGGCGACTTGATGGTGGGATTTGAACCTAGGACCTTCTAATCAGTAGTCAAAAGCCTTAACCCCTGAGATACCCCTGCCCACGAGTCTTCAAGTTGGTCCTCTTTTAGGTGACCTATAAGAGTCCACTCCCAGTTGATTAATTTGCTATTTGTTTCTTTTCTTTCACTTGTCAGAATTACGTGATACTAAAAATCGTCAGTGTTAAGATTACAAAAAACTGCCAACTCATTAAAAAAAAAATGCAGATGAGTTGTTTGGGAGCCAGATCAAATGGAAGCAATTGATGTGACTCAAAAACGCAAAAAGTTTTACTGAATATTTTGAAATTGAAGGTGGCGTGGTGGTTTAGTGGTTAGTACTGTCGCCTTGCATCTCAATGGTCTGGGATCGATTCCCGCTTCTGTGTGCATGAACTTTGCATGTTCTCCCTGTGCTTGGTGGGTTCCCTCCGGGTACTCCGGTTTCCTCCCACAGTCCAAAGACATGCAGATTAGGTTAACTGGTGTTTCCAAATCGCCTGTAATGTGTGTATGTGTGCCCAGCGATGGATTGGCACCCTGTTGAGGGTGTACTTCAGGCCCCCTGCAACCCTGTATATAGGATGAGGCGGTATAGACGGTGAGTGAGTGATTTTGTAATTTTAGACAATATGCCGTTATAATCATCTGTTTCTTTAAATACACTTGCTAATAAACCTTGTTTAGCTAAACATCTAGATTAGCGTGCAGGTTTTGTGGTCCATCCAAAATGAGTTTTTATTATTGTTGTCGTTGTCTGAGAACTACAAAATAAGAAAACCGTACTTCGGCTATTTCTGATGCAGACTCTATATGAGTAATATGAGCATGAACTTAAGCAAGACAACCGAATGCATGCTACATCAACCACATATGTCAACATACCGTGCATTAACATATTCATTTCATCCTCTTTTAGCCTTGAGCAACAAAGTACAGCATACACAGACCAGTGTGGTACGGACGTGTCCCAACATCTCCAAACTGCACTTTGAGAGTGTGAGCATTTACGCATCTCACATTGTCTATCAAGATGTCTCTCAAGACGCTCATTTATAATTCAATAACTGCAAACAAATGCAACATGTTGCGAATATTGTGTGGCTCCTTTATGCAAGCTGTAAATACCAGCCCACCACCCCATCACTGATCACTTTCGAATAGCAAGTGACGTGCTACATCACATGTTTATCACAATTTAAGGTGAGACATAAAGGTAGGCACGTGCACCTCGACACTTGCAAAACGTGATGACGTACCAGTGTAGTCTCCGGCCAGCTGAAGATGTGCATCTGTGAAGAGCTGCCTCCGTGATAAACTGACGGCGCCGTGTTTGCTGGTTAGATCTCCGACCTCGCAAGCCAGATATGTGAGCGGGGAACAGTTAGAGCTCTGGGTTAAGAAAGAGAAAGAGAATAAAAATTGGATATTTTGTACAGAGCAGAATCTAGAAGTTATTTTTCAGGATGTAAAATGGATGTGCAGTCTTCCAGGTTTTAATGAGGATAATGATGATGTATACCATGCATGTTTACATGTTAACAATGACCAGATCAACCCAGTTGACTACCCATGGGAGTTTTTGGATAACTGATTTAGACACCTCTCTTCATTGAAGTCGGTTGGTGAATATAATGAGCGTGTTTGGTTTTGTAGACTTGAATATAAAATTAGGTCTCACCTGCGCTGACATGTTGAATGGGTTGTATGTTCCTCCATGTCCTGGACACACAGCCTCCTTGACAGAACTTTCAGTTATGTACCAAGAAGCGTCTGTGACCTGGACCAAAAACGATAAGCTAGTAATATCTTATAGACAGCCCTACAGCGACTGTGAGACTTCGGTAGTTGTTTGTTTGGTCGATCCATCACAAAGTTGTCCAAATGATCAAAAATCGTTGTTAGACACTTTGGTCATTATTGGACCTAAACATTCAATTACTTATTTATAGATGAATGCATAGGATAAAGTAACTGGATCAATACTGAATGTATTTATTGGGAGCTGTCTTAGCTAAAGCATTACGGCTAAAGCATGTGAGCTAATCTATGCTAAAATGCTCAACTTAAAAGTAAAGAAGAATCCGACCCAAGCATTCAAGTGAGCAGTTAATGTTTCATAATCTTACTTAACAACCCAACAGTAGAAATAAATAACTTAAAAAGCCAAAAACTGTGCAAGATGATGATGGGGAAAGGCTTCACTGAGGCAAAAGCGTGATTACGTAAACCACAATCTTGCTCGCTGGATAAAGCCATAAATCTACTTTTGCAAGAACCGAAGTAACAGTTTAGCGCCATCTGAATTTACTCTGAAGTACTGAGCTATCAGCACTGAGCTCATTCTAGCAACAAGATGCAGTCAAATGTAAAAAAAAAACTAATAATTTTTCATTGACAAATCCTACCTTCTGAGTTCTGATTGGTTACAATCCTAAAATGCAAAGGTACTGTGGGCCTTAAAGGCAACTCAGAAACGGCCTCATGGGCGAGAAGTGGGAGTGAACTCAGAGACAGTAAGCAGAGCTCCGTGTTTAGTGAGCGCACCTGCTCAGTTCACCTGAATGTGTTGTGAAAACAAGGGTACGTGCAGTATTTCCACAATACGAGGTGCTGATGCTGTAGACATCACAACTGATCTGATCGAGGAAAGCAGTGCACTGCTTCAAAAGAAACACAGAGGACTCATAGAATTTGTGAGTTCTATCGCCGTTATAGCACGCTGTCTGTGTGAAAGGCCAAACAAGAGAAACATGGTACTTCTGTGACAAGTTCAAATGGTACTCACATTAACAGTGTTAGATGCTCTGAGGTCCACCAGCAAGGTCACGTCACTGAAGCTGCCATCAAGAAAACACTGTTGGGACTGATTACATGTACAGAAACGGTTTAGACACTTTGGAGATTCCTGAAGTAAAATAAATAAATAAATGCATTTTGCTACTACTAAACACTTTTTATTTCGCGGCCGTTCTCAGACCAGAAGTGCAGTGGGAAGTGCACCATTTGGTGGGTGAAAGCGAACATGGTGCAAGAAGCTGGTGGAGAAAGATTTGAGTTGAAAAAAAGCTCAAGACTTAACTGTGTGAATGCGATGACTCGCATGTACACAAATGATTTGCATTGTTGTCACGTCATATATACAGTATGTCACAAAAGTGAGTACACCCCTCACATCTCTGCAAATATTTAGTTATATCGTTTCATAGGACAACACTGCATAAATGACTCTTTGACACAATGAAAAGTAGTCAGTGTAAAGTTTGTATACCTCCAAGATGACCACGGGCTTGCTAAAGAGGCTGAGGGTAAAGGTGATGGACTGGCCATGCATGTCTCCAGACCTAAACCCCATAGAACACCTCTGGGGCATCCTAAAAAGGAAGGTGGGGGAGCACAAGGTGTCAAATGTCCACCACCTCCGTGGAAGAGGATTCCAGTGGAAACCTGTGAAGCTCTGGTGAACTCCATGGCCAAGAGAATGCAAGCCGTGCTGGGAAATGGTGGTGGCCACACAAAATATTGACATTTCACATGGGTGTACTCACTTTTGTTGGCAGGGGTTCAGCTATTTTTGGCTGTATTTTTAGTTATTTTGAGGGGACAATAAATTTACACTGCTATACAAACTTTACACTGACGACTTTTCATTGTGTCAAAGAGTCATTTATGCAGTGTTGTCCTATGAAAAGATAGAACTAAACATTTGCAGAGATGTGAGGGGTGTACAAACTTTTGTGACATACTGTATATAATTACATATTTTAAACATTTGTGACAGAGGTCGAATTAAAAAGCACTATATGACTTGTTTCAGTTAACAGATGTACAGAATATTAGTTACAATACATAACCATAAACTACGCATTTGATGCTCAAGGACGGAATAATCTGTTGCAAACAACACAATGTTAATCTCAAAATAAGAGCTGATCACATGGACAGTCTGCTTACTTTACTGTACGTTCGTTCACTTGTGCTTTATTTTAGCACACATAATAATGTACAGTATGACACATGACCCAGACTTTCTACACCCTTGAGAAACAGCGCATTCGATGTTAACGATGATCGCATAGTGGTCACCAGACATTTACATTTCTTCTCATCTCCACTCCTTCTCTTCTTCTTCTTCTTCTTCTCTCCTCTTCTCGCACATCCTCCACTCCAGAGAATGAAGAGAAAGCAGACAGTGTCATCTTTTTGTGGCAGATTTAAAGAGACACCCCCTGTTTATCCTCTTTATCCGAAGGAGGGTGACAGGGTCACGTGTGCCAGCTGCATTCTCTATCGCGCATGCAGTGAGGTATGCGTTCAGGCTCTTTTATTTCACCAACAGCTCTCCTAGCCTTAATTAACTGACTGCTAATGTTTTTTTTTTTTTTTCGTTTTTTTTTTTTTTTGATTGCATGCCATTCATCACGCCAGAATATGTTTTATTATTACCTGATTAAATCTGTATGTAGATTGTTTACCATGGTTTTTAGATTATTTAGGGGAAAAAATGACATTACCAGGGTTACTGTGCCCATCACACTGCTGTTAAATATGGCCTTGGCGACGATCCAGTGCCCGTCAGAGGAGTTCATGGCTTTGATGTCAGCACACTGCATCCTGTCGCATGTTTAAACACAAAGAAGGAATCATAAGATCATAAGCATACAGTAGATGACTTGACATTTTTTGTACTGCAGTCTCCGTGTACCTACAGTTTTCAGCTCTTGTTCCTCATTGTCACTTGAGTTTAAAAATGAATATCATGTCCAGACTCTAGTTCCTTTTTAATTATTTGAGAAGCAAGAAGTGAAGCCTGTTCTGTATTTAAACGCAGTTTTGGATTACTCATTACATACTGTACATACTGTACGTATTCATAAGTGCATGAATTACTAAGGGGCTAATGCTATCATTTATATGTACAACTAATTCAATTAAATTCAGCCCCAAGTTGCTTCATTCATTTTATTCTTACACTACAGACGCTTTAGAGTCCCATTTAGACATCATAGACCTGATTATGTTTCCCAAATATCACTCAAGCAAGCTGCTATGAGGTGTGTGTTGCATAAAAAAAAAAATCTAATAATAGACATAACGTTTTAAGCTACCAAGTTTTTTTTATTTCCAATGTAAAGCCCAAGTTTAAATGACTTGTATAGAAATTATGCAGAGATTGTAAAGGTCAACCTGTTCAAAGACCAGGGAACAGAAACACCTTCCCATGATTAAAACTGAAACCCCAGATGGTGGATTCAGTTCTGCAAAAGCACTTCCAGATCATTTACTGTATATGTTCTTTAAGTTATTACTCTTCAGCAAGCATGCCAACCTGGTCGCTGGTAGATCTGAGTCACCTGGTCGCCTATACCCCCTGGATATCCAATGGATGATTAAGTAAGTAGATAACCCACCTACCAAAATTCATTCATCACAATATTCACTAATTCATTGTTCTGCTTTGAAGTGCTATGATAGAAACTCTGCGACGAACTCATGTCATCTGTGGTTTGTTCATTTAAATCAAAAAGTGGTTTTCCATGAGTAATACAGTAGCATTAAAAGCAACCTTACCTTGAACCGTCCCTGTAGTGGATAACCAGCGACCTTCCTATGATACTGTTGAGTCCACTCAGTGGCATATTAAGGTCATTGTAATGGTTCAGGAATTGATCCTGATCAGCTAGACTCCCAAACTTCCCGCTGATATCACCGATCTCATACTGATCCACCGTGCCGTTCCCTGGAGCTGGAGATGTCGAGATATTCACAACATATGGGTTGAAGTGGCCCATGATGGTCTCGTTGGAGCAGGCCTCTAGTCCGCTCTTTATTGGGAGAAGATGGACATGGTATCCACCAGCTTTAGCCTTCAGACTAGTTAGAGAAACATTGATGTTGGTTGGACCTTGAGGAGAGAGCTGGGAGAAGTTGATAATTCCCACAGATGACCCCGCTCCTTGCCAGGATCCAGTCTGAGCCGAGGGGAATCGCAGGAGTGTGATGTTGGCACAAGCTATGCGATTAACAGTCTCATTAGGGCCATGGATCACTACAGACCGACCAACCATGCTGCTCAGTCCAGACACCCAGGCTGTCGTATCTGTGAAGAAGATCTTGCTAGGTAGTTTCCCAACATTTGACGACAAATTCAGCATATTGTGTTTGCTGGACAGGTCTCCAATCTCACAAGCGAAAGGACATTCTGGTCTACAGTTAACTTTATAGCTGCCTATACTGGTATTGATGTTGTAGGGGTTCCAGTGTCCCCCAGTGGATGCACAGCAACCTTCATCACTGTCTGTCTCTGTGCTTATGGGGTATTCATGAATGTGCCAGTGGTGTTTCTGAGTTGCAGTAGTAATTGGTTTTCCGTAAGACAAGTCTAGGAACACTGAGACATCTGAGTATGGGTTTCCTTTCAACTGGGTGAACAAGACAGTCCCTACAACTGGGTGTTGGAAGATGGCCCTCGCTGTGATCACTTCCCTAGGATAGCCAATGCTTGAGCAGATAAACCTTGTACCATTAGGATCGTGCAGCACCACAGAACGACCGACAATGCTGTTCTGTCCAAAGAGTGGAAGATTCCAGTCAGTGAAGCTCGCTTGGATGTCATCTGCATTACTTAACAATCCATGTCTGGAACTGAGGTCTCCAATTTCGAACTGGTCATGGGTTGAATTAGGGGGTGGGGGATACTGGGGTGGCTGAGTGTCCACACCAAAGGGATTAAAGTGGCCCCCAACATTAGCATTGCTGCAGGTGATCTCAGGTGGTGACCTCATCTGAGGGGTGGGAAACAGATGAACATGGTATGGCCCAACCCTTCTCTTCAGGTTGGTGAGGTTCACAGAGAGAGTTGTAAGGTCAAAAGGAGATGGCTGACGAAAAGTGATGGATCCTTTGACCCCTCTCATGTCTATCAGAGCACTGACCTCTTTTGGATCAAGGGTTCGGATCTCAGCACATGTATACTCTGAGGTGAGATTGAAGAGAGCAAAGCGAAACCCAGCATCAAAATTAGCGATCTCTAACCGTGATTTGACAGGTTCAAGAGGAGTGCCTACCTTCAGCTGACCCATCTTTTCCAAAGTGTTTGTGTTCAGACTGCGCAGAAATACCTCACAGCTAGCAGCAGAACTCTTAGATATAAAAATGCTCACCTGAGCAAACGTGAAGTTCTTTTGATTCAGACTGACCAGACTAGAGAGAAGTGTGGCACTCGTTTGCCCTAATACCTGCCGGAAGTAGATGTTTCCAGCCACACCACTAAAGAACCGAGCCTGCCAAGTGCTGACCTCTGACTCTGCTATGACACCCGCGCAAGCCTTCATGCCATTACACGTCTCTACCACTAAAGAGCGCGCTTCAAGATTAGGCATTTGCTGGAGCATATCGGAGATGTTCAGTACAGAAACAAGAGTGTTAACGGACACTTTGAACACGTGGTCTCCCGTCTGGGCTTTCTCACAGGGCTGGGCCACGTGACCGTACATAACTGGAAACTCGGTGAACGTCAGATTGAAGGAGACACATGTATTTACACCAGGACCACTGAGGTTTACACTGGCTGTCTGTTGTGTGGTGTTAAACCGGACCGAACCGGTCACGCCTGCCATGTTGATTCTGGACAGATACTGACCAACAGAAGACCCTGAAAATGGAGACGAGAAATGAAGTTGCGTGAGGAATGTGTACAGTATGAAAAAAAATCTTTCAATACTCCAGGATTATAAACTTACATGCCTGTAATATGTGTACATGTCATTTCTTGTGTTTAGTAATAAAATACCATCATTTCATTCTTTGGCCAGCTTTCACATGTGGCAGTGTGCACCTAGCTGGGTTGCCAGTCACCAATAAACAAACAAAAAAAAAAGGAAAAGTCAAGGAAGTCGGGACAATCCTCTTGTCAGTCTTCATGCTTTTTCAGATATGGATGTGCCGGTCAAGGTATGGGATCAGCGCACAGATTTGATGAGGCCACATTTTAAACAGCGATCCACTTCCCTGTTCAGGTACAGTTAGCTTTTATATCTGATTCAGACCCTGTCTGTGCTCACGACTACCTTTTCAAGAGGACCCAAGCACAGTAGGCTGATCCTTGCCGGGGGTGTTCACACTACTCAGATTTTTACCACATTATGGGGTTAAGTGGACTCAGATCCATGCCTGTGTCCTTAGGGTGAAAGGAGCTTTAGAGAAGAATAAAGTGTGCGTATACTATAGAATGTGCACAATCTGTCGTTTGAAAGGAAACACGGCCACATTCTACTTTTTTGCCCTGACGAATCAAGTATAAAGGCGCTCCTCGGAAAAGGAAACAATGAACGACTAGCTTGGTTTCAAAAAAATCAAAAAACAAGGAGATGAAAAGGTGCAAAATTCCTGAGAGAAAGAAGGGAGTGGAAGAAAAGAGGTTCATATGACATGAAGTTTTTTTTTTTTTTTTTTACACAGCAACAACCACATCACATGAGGTTCCTCCGCATTTACAGCATTATAACGTGAACAATAATATTTTGAAGGCGTAAATAACCAACACATTTTTGAATAAACATAAAATAAAAGAAAAATTGAGGTATGCCATCAAGTGTACTCACCCATCGTCTATACCGCTTTATCCTGTATACAGTGTCGCGGGGGGCCTGGGCCCGTATTCACAAAGCCTAAAAGTTGCCCCTAGTGACGAAATTCTAAGAAAATTCTTAGAATTATGACATTTTCTTAGAATTTCCGCTTAAATTTAGGATTAAATCTTAGTTTAGTTCAAAATGATTCATGAAACATTTTAGCCCTAAAAACAGCTCCTAAGGTAAAAATTGTTAAGAGTAGAGAGGAGGACTTTTAAGAGGCTTAAGAGTTTCTATAGCAGAGGACAAAATGCTGGAAAGATGAAATATTCTCCAAACACTGAACGTAAAGCTAAAAGTAAACACTGCTCTTCTGTCCAATTTGGTTTTCTTGTTGTTTTACTTCCTTCCATCTCTCTTGGATTGTTGACTACATACCACCCAAAAGTGCAACTTAAACAGACTGTCCTGTGATCATGTAAATTAGTAAAAGTTGAGACATTTTGCTCCCATCAATCTGAAATGCATAACAAGTAATAAAATCAGTACAGTAAATAAATGTGAGAATTTAAACATAGTAACTACTGTGTGGAAATTGGTTCACATTTTCAACATTTGGCTGTGTTCATTCACTTGAAGATATTTAGCCTGTAACTGAAACTTTGCATGAAGTAGCCTGTAGTCATGATTATACAATCTCTTCATATACAAACATTATGATTTCACTGTCTGTTCTATTATCATATTTTCTATTTTTACAAAGAGCACATTTCAAAACCTTTGCAGAGGTCAGCGGTTATTTTTTATCAACCAATCACAGTCCTTGAACTGCTGCATCATAACTAGCAACGGGTTCGACCACACACCCCATCACTAAGATAAAAGTTTTTGTACTTTCCTTACTCAGAGTTGCTCTAAGAATTTTCCTAAATCACTTTTAGTCTAAGACTCCCAACTGGGACTTTTTAGGCTAAGATAGGAGCTCTCTGAGAGAATTCTAAGAAGCTTTGTGAATACGGGCCCTGGAGTTTATCCCATATGAATTAGCGCATGAGGCAGGGTACACCTTGGACGGGGTGTCAATCCATCATAGGGTACACACACACAGTATTTACACACACTCACAGTTTGGGAACGGCGTTTAGTCTAAGTCTTCGACTGTGGGAGCAAACCCACCAAGCACGGGGAGAACATGAAAACTCACACACACACAGAGGAGGGAATCGAACCCGGACCCTGGAGGTGCAAGGCGACAGTTTTCACCACTAAGCCACACACAGTTCGTCTGAGGACTTTGACTGTTGCACCTGCTTCTGTCCAGCAGCTTCCTCAGTAAAACTCTGTAGCTTATTTCATTATAACAACTGCATAAATGGTACCTGAGACTAAAACATCCTCAAATACTGACTTTCATTTCATTAATTACTGTTTACTGAGCTTTATAGGTTTTTTTTTGCTTGTTTTGACATCCTCGCTCTACAGCATTTATTTGCACGTCTCGAAGACATTCACACAGTTCTGTATGTTTACTGGTCCTGTTGCTTTGAAATCTAATCACTTATATCCAAAGTTCCAAATGTATCCGCTGTAGACTTACAGAGACAGCAGACGGAGGTACAGTATGTGCTTAGAAACGTGAAAACAGAACTAAACAGTCATTTCCTTCGGACTAATTTGGTACTTCTTGGTATGTAATGTGGTCTATCTATAGGTGCCTCATCCTTTCCACTTTATTATTATAGAGATTCCAATTAAAAAGCAGGAACACGGTAACGTGACTGAGGCCAGGATTTAAAGCGAATCATGTTGTGTCTGCAAATACTCACTAAACACATCACCGTCCTCCTAAAACTGAAAACTTATTCATCAACTTGTACAAATTATTGACCCGACCACGATGACATGAGCAAAGTCCACGTCCTGGTTTTTTCTTTTTTTTTTTTTTTAGGTTGCATAGAATTGTCACAGCTAAAAGAAGAGTAACATGTAAAGATTGTTTCAATGTCAGGCATCAGGCATTCATTTCATTTGAACACACACACACACACACACACACACACACACACACACACACACACACACACACACACACACACACACACACACACACACACACACACGCTCTATAAAACAAGCTGAGGGGAAAAAATAGGCATAATAACAGCAAACTCACCGTACAGAGTCAGCAGGAGAAAAGCTGCTGAAAGGCACATGTTGGTGTGTGTGTGTGTGTGTGTGTGTGTGTGTGTGTGTGTGTGTGTTGGTGAGGCTAGGTGAGTGTGAAAGGGACAGTATGAGAGAGAAAGATGTGTGTGCAGCTGATGTGGTTTCAGCAGGGACTCCCCCGTTGAGGGTGTGTGTACATTGTGTGTGTGCGCGTGTGTGTGTGAGTGTGTGAGTGTGTGTGTGTGTGTGTGTGTGTGTGTTCTCAGACATAATTTCCTCAATTTCTTGTAGAAAAATGAGGTGGTTTGGAGGCAGGGTTGGGGGCAGGACAGAAGTACCACACCCACACGCACACACACACACACACACACACACACACACACACACACACACGGTATATGAAATATGAAGTCCTGCTCTTCTCATCTGTGTTGATAACAACGTTATTCAGTTGATTAAAGCATAACAGCTGTCTATTTTTAGAAGGAGGCGCCGCTTCACCCCTCTGATCAGCGGCTCTTCAGGACAGATATTTCAGTCACTTATTACACTCAGGAGAGGACGTGAGAGAGGAAGTAAGTGAGAGAGAGAGAGAGAGAGACATATACCGTAGACATAAACAGAGAGCATGAGAGGGACAGAGACAGACAGACAGACAGACAGACAGACAGACAGACATGACCCGGGGAGAAAATAGGGAAAGAGGAAAGGAGAGACATGGGGAAGTGAGAGACGGGACGGAGACAGACAGACAGAGATGAGAGAAAAAGAGAGTGGGTCAAACTGAGAGAGTGAGAGAGACATGTAGACATAAACAGAGAGCATGAGAGAGAGAGACAAAGGGACCCAGGGAGAAAGGAGCAAAGGAGAGAGGAGAAGAAAAGGGAAAGAGAGACAGACAGAGTGTGAGAAAGAGAAAGAGCAACAAGTACAAAAACATGAGCATGTATAAAGACAGATGGACAAACATGGATACAGATAGAAAGTGACAGACAGAGAGACATAGAGAGAGAGAGAGAAAAAGACAGACAGACAGACAGAAAATGAAACAGAGAGACAGACAGACAGACAAATAAAAGGAGATAAAGAGACAGATAGAGAGGGGAAGATGGAGAGAAAGACATCGTGAGAGAGAGAAATAGAGACAGCAAATTCAGAGAGAGACAGACAAACAGACGGAGACACATAGAATGAGACACAAGAGACTGACTGACACAGAGAGAGAAAGACAAAGCGAGAGACAGATACAAATGTGATAGAGAGAGAGAGACAGACAAAGACGGAGAGGGACAAATTCAGAAAGAGAAAGAGAGCAACAAAGACAGACAGACAGACGGATAAATTTATATCCCTTTTTAAAACTTTCTGCTCAGACAGTAGCTGCAGTGAGACGCGCGTCTACAGTACAGTGTCCCCGTCTCCAGCCTCACACCCGGGGGTTATGGGACACTCCATCCCAGAATCCACCAACACCCTGACCGGGTCAACTGCTCACTCGAGAGAAATCAATGAACAGTGCTGAGCAGAGGGA
>QMIH01000494.1:45685-85338 GCA_003987875.1 Clarias batrachus
TCATGGATTTCCCATCTATGTCCCAGAGTTTCTCTCTGTCTCTCTCTTGCTCTCTCTTTCTTTGTTCGGGTTTCTCTCTCTCCCTGTCTCTCATTCCTTTTCTCTCTTTCTCTGCCCCAGAGTCACCCCCCCTCTCTCTTATGGAGTCCCTCTGTCTCTCTTATGGAGTCCCTCTGTCTCTCTTATGGAGTCCCTCTGTCTCTCTCTTCCTACCTGTCTCAGAGCCTCTCCCTCGTTTCCTCTTTCCGTCTCTCGCTATCTGTAGTCTTTTCCTCTCTCTTCGTCTCGGTGTCCCTCCCTTTCTCTTTAAGTCTTTGTGAGTACTGCAGATGGTCAGTGGATATGAGTGAGAGTGAGCCTGCCGCTCACAGGTTCTGTGGTTTACATTACTAATCGGTTTATTTTTGGGGAAACCGATTATGAAAATCGGACATGCAAACACGATAACCGCGGCAACAGGAGGAAGTGGTCAGACTTCTCCTTGGGCTGGGATTATAAACAGTCCTGTAGACGCATCGATTCATGTTAACGAACACACACACACACACACAAACATGCAGTCATTAGTCAAAGGCTTTGACACACATCTCGCATTACAGTGTGGAAGAGTTTGTACACTCGAATACTTTGTTTTTACAGCGACCACTTAATGGCTCTCTACTGCATCACTTTGTGTGTGTGTGTGTGTGTGTGTTTATAGGAAGAAGGAAAGAGCAGTATGAAGCCATTAGGAAAGCATCAAGTCTTTATCTGAACCTGTCCAAAAGGACAGCATGACTCCATCCCCATGTGTGTGGGGCTTATCGGAATCATACGCACCCACCCTCATACATACACACACACATAGAGCCATGGAATGGAAAGTCTCCCTTTATGTGTGTGTTTTGTTTTTATTATTTCAGCTTTCTCTCTTCCTCGCAGCTCCATCTGGGTTTGATTTGTACTTCCTGCGCCAGGCCCTGTTTTCTGCTCGGCCTTTTCGAGGACTGAAGGTCTAGAATCAGATTTGAGTCTGTACAGTATTAAGTGCGTTATCACCAACAACCCGTTGTGTGGGTCAGCACCTCGCAGTCAGGGGTGCACGTGGTAGATGCTTTGCTAGCTTTGAGGAGAAGTCCGGGCATGCTCAGGCTGAAACGGCAAAGATTCCCAAATTCATCAGCGTGCAGCGAGACCTTCATGGTCAGATCAGTCAGATTTAGCGGGTTTTGAAACCATACACCCTGTGTGTTTAGTCAAGCAAGTGATCTTTGATTGAGAGGACAAAAAATACAGTTTCCATATGTTTAGACAGTGTGTATAAAATCTGGGAGGGAAGAAAAAGATTTGGCCGTCTGTGTGTATTTGTTCTGGTTTTCCTTTTTTCGAGCTAGAAGTCTTTGAAGTAGAGCGCCGAGACGTTTTAGCTCGCGTGTAATGCCTTGTAGGAGTGTGTGCAGCGCAGAGAGATGTATAGCCATCCGAAAGCCCTGCCAAGAACGATCGCTGTCACCGTCATCTTGTAGAGGTTCACCATCGGAAGAGTTCAACAGAAACGTAGCAACTTTTAACGTAAAGCGATTTGAGCGATGTAAGAAGAAACTGAAAAGCTGGTCTGTAAATGGCGAGATGTTGCGATAATCGAAACCTCAAAACGAGGATGCCGAAGAACATTGACTTGTCAGGCGTTGAGACGTAGATGTTTCCGAGTTACGTTTGAGGTTAACATGTTTGCTAGCTGTTTCACATTGCAGCGGGTGTTGCCTGGTGTACTAGCATTGGGAGACCACAAGGGGGAGACAAAAAGTTTCTGCGGTTGTAATAGACCTCATTTCCCTTTTTCTGGCTTGTAATACGGCTGCGTCTAATGGGTCGTCCTGTGTGGTTTTAACAGCATCAATCCCTTACCCGCTAACTACTGGAAAATGACTTGTGAAAAGTGTGTAGAATTGTATAGCATTTGTCATGGGTAATATAAGCCTGCCAAATTAAAGCTTCCAGGTTAGTTTTAACGTAGTTTTAATATATTGCTAAGTATGTTACACGGTGGTACAGCGTTTGGAGATATGGCATTAATATGCTAATCTTGTTCTTATGTGTAACATGTTTACGATATTTATTCTAATGTACACCAAAGCAAACAGATGTGTCTATGGGTTCTTACTTGGAAAGTATCAATGGAGAAGAAGTGATGATGGTTTATCATCACTTCTTTTGTGGTAGCTTGTTGGTTAGGGTGCGAGAGGTCCCGGGTTCCAATCTGATGTTTGGCACGGTCGTCTCTCAAGTGGTTAAGGCTCTGGGTTACTGATCAGAAGGTTGGTGGTTTGAGCACCAGCACTGCCAAGCCATAACTGTTGAACCCTTGCGCAAGGCTACTAGCCCTATCTCCTCTATCTCCTGGGACTTTGTATCGGAGCTGACCCTGCACCCTCACCCTGACCCTGCACCCTGACCCTGCACCCTGACCCCAGCTTCCCAACTGGGATATGCGAAAAAATAATTTCACTGTGCTGTAAGGGACATGTGACACACAATTGACTCTTTATCTTTGTTGGCCTGTGTGTTTTAGAGAAGTTTGCCATCAATGGCACTCCATATTCCATTTCTGTGCATTTGTTCGGTCAACATTTTCATATTTTGATTTTCTAAATTTACAAGCATTTCGATTTGCTTTGACCTTAAACAATGTCAGGTCTTTTGTGAATCTCCAAGAGAGTGTGTGTGTTCTGTGAGGTGTTTTTTCTCCTTTCGCACCAGCAGGTCGACGTTTCTCAGAAGTCTAAAGCATCCTCTAAAGTTCAGTAAGCCCTTGCGTTTGTGCGAGAGAGCACGTTAAACTTCATAAACCATCTTGGCTATTATATCTTCGTTATGTAATCTGTGCAGATGTATCTATGTGGTTTTGTAAATTTGCATTAGGGTTTTGTGTGTGTGTGTGTGTGTGTGTATGATCTTCTGACCGTGACGAATAATGGTGTGTGGCATCCCTGTTGTGAGGAAGCATGCTGTATCAGTGCGATTACGGAAAAAAAATAACACCAAAAACAGACTATATATAAAACAGCTCGGGAGTCCCACCCTGCTTTAGTTCCTGTTTGTGATGATTTACCGCTCACAGCCCAGACAGCTGGGGATGGAAATGAACGTATGCCTCTGATGAGAATTCTGGCCTTCAACTGACCTTTAGCTGAGTGTGCTGTGTGCTTCAAAGCACAAATTTAATCTTCCAACTATATATCTTTATTCTTGCAGGGGGGGGGCGACCAAATTTTCCATTAATTAAATTGTGTTTACTGCTAGTTTGTGGGGGAGTTATGTTGCATGTCCATTGAAGATTCTTATTAGCATGACATCGTGAGCACAAGAGGTTGAATAATAACAATTAATGGATCTCAAGGTCTAATGTCTAAAATATTTATTACATATAGTAATAGAATTTAGACTTGGTTCAAAATGTAACAACATAAATTTCATTACTAATAAACCTGGATGTTGTATGATTATGGATGTGTATGTGTGTATGTATATATACACTCACCTAAAGGATTATTAGGAACACCACACTAATACGGTGTTTGACCCCCTTTCACCTTCAGAACTGCCTTAATGCTACGTGGCATTGATTCAACAAGGTGCTGAAAGCATTCTTTAGAAACGTTGGCCCATATTGATAGGAGAGCATCTTGCAGTTGATGGAGATTTGTGGGATGCACATCCAGGGCACGAAGCTCCCGTTCCACCACATCCCAAAGATGCTCTACTGGGTTGAGATCTGGTGACTGTGGGGGCCATTTTAGTACAGTGAACTCATTGTCATGTTCAAGAAAGCAATTTGAAATGATTGGAGCTTTGTGACATGGTGCATTATCCTGCTGGAAGTAGCCATCAGAGGATGAGTACATGGTGGTCATAAAGGGATGGACATGGTCAGAAACAATGCTCAGGTAGGCCGTGGCATTTAAACGATGCCCAATTGGCACTAAGGGGCCTAAAGTGTGCCAAGAAAAGATCCCCCACACCATTACACCACCACCAGCAGCCTGCACAGTGGTAACAAGGCATGATGGATCCATGTTCTCATTCTGTTTATGCCAAATTCTGACTCTACCATTTGAATGTCTCAACAGAAATCGAGACTCATCAGACCAGGCAACATTTTTCCAGTCTTCAACTGTCCAATTTTGGTGAGCTTGTGCAAATCGTAGCCTCTTTTTTCTATTTTTAGTGGAGATTCGTGGTACCCGGTGGGGTCTTCTGCTGTTGTAGCCCATCCGCCTCAAGGTTGTGCGTGTTGTGACTTCACAAATGCTTTGCTGCAGACCTCGGTTGTAACGAGTGGTTATTTCAGTCAAAGTTGCTCTTCTATCAGCTTGAATCAGTCGGCCCATTCTCCTCTGACCTCTAGCATCAACAAGGCATTTTCGCCCACAGGACTGCCGCATACTGGATGGTTTTCCCTTTTCACACCATTCTTTGTAAACACTAGAAATGGTTGTGTGTGAAAATCCCAGTAACTGAGCAGATTGTGAAATACTCAGACCGGCCCGTCTGGCACCAACAACCATGCCACGCTCAGAATTGCTTAAATCACCTTTCTTTCCCATTCTGACATTCAGTTTGGAGTTCAGGAGATTGTCTTGACCAGGACCACACCCCTAAATGCATTGAAGCAACTGCCATGTGATTGGTTGATTAGATAATTGCATTAATGAGAAATTGAACAGGTGTTCCTAATAATCCTTTAGGTGAGTCTATATATATTGTATTTCAAAAACATTTGTAGCAACTTTTCTATAATATTTATGCTCTACCTTTTTGTGGGGAGTTTGTAGATAATTTGGCAGACATTGTAGATTTTTCTAGATATTTGCGGGGGCTTCTAATGGTGGATTCACATTTCAGTCGAACTGCCCCAGAGTTTGTTTCCAGTTGGTCTCGGTTCGCTTGCTTGGTGCCCAAACAGGTTCAGCATTTGTTCATGTGACCCCCAACTAATGGAGCAACCCCTCAGAGTTTTTTTTTTTTTAATCGGGCTAAAAACCTCCTGTGTCTGAAATCACATTTTGGAAATTTCTAGAAGTTACTTTAAAATGTTTAGACATCATTAGCTATTTTTGTGGATGTTTATAGACGTTTCGAGGTCCTTGTAGATGTTGTTGATGCTTGCAGAGATTTCTGGACATGTTCAGATAGAAATTTGTAGATTTTCTCTCTAGACGTTTCTAAGAATTTTTAGATGCTTATGGAGCTTTGTAGATATTTCTAGAAGTTTGACATTTGTAGATGCTTCTAAAAATATTTAGACTTTGTTTGATATTTTTAGAAGGTTGGAGATCTTTCTAGAATTTTAAGGGCTTTTCTTAATGTTTGAAGAGATTTTTAAACATTTCTAAAAGTGTGTAGATGTTTTTCTGTTTCTAGATGTTTTGTACGAACGGTTACCCCAGATAGTTCTCTATGTACCGTATATGAATGTATCTGAACTCTATTGTGAATCCCAGACTGTGACAACCTGAATCTTTTTTTCATGTACACAATGATTTACAGGAAAAATCCAGATTAAAGACCTTTTATTTTTCTTCAGTTTACAGTTGATGCTAACTTTAGATGGTACACAGCATAATTTTCGCTGAAGATATTCGTTCCTGAAAAAATTGCTTACCTATCTGGGGGATATAATGATATTCCTTAAAGGTGTGTACCGTCACTCTGAATTTATATTAACTGTAAATAAAACTAGGTGGCTGCAAGCTAGCTAGACAAACGACTAGCCTTAGTCATTAGCTGGCTTTTGCCTTAATGGACTTCTTAAGAAGAAGTGACAATGTGGCAAATCACAAGTTGCTAAAGCTGTTTGTTGAGTCTGGCTTAGTGAACATCATCTGGCACAATGAGCGCTACAGTATTCCTCAGCGTCTGCCTGTGTTTGCTAATATAAATAGGTGCAGGTCACCTTTGGGAAAGATCCACTGTGGTGTTTGTGTGTGTGTGTGAAGGCTGGTATGTAGAGGCGTGTGAGCCAGCTTTAAAGGCATGGCTGGATCAGGTTTGATACTGTAAGCTGAAATCAGATCTCTGAACCATGCCAAGTTATGCCAGGCCTCTGGACCAGACCCAAATATACGTCACCAAGTGCTATTAGTGAACTCTGTTTACAGCAGGGCTTCTTTTTAAAACTTGCATTGGGCACGGCCATGTACAAAATATATTTGGGTTCCGTTTGATTATTTTATAAGACTTTATAATCTCTGTTTTCTATCTTGAATTGCAAAGCTTTGCACCTGAGATCACCTTTGTACTCTTAACTGAAAGAAACCGAGACTTGTTCAAAGTTATGCAGTAAACGTGGAAAATTAGTTTGAGGAATCCTGCTGGGATACGGCGAAAGTTAAAGTAAGGCTTAACATTAAAGTTGAAATTAAAGCAGAGAGGGAAATAGGTTAGACTCATTTGGAAACCATGTTAAACTTGTGAAAAAGTTATGGTTAAATTTAAGGTTGATTAGAATTAAAGTTAACGGTAGAGTTATAGTTCATTTTAATGTTAAAAGTCCCCTGAACTTTAATATTAGCGTTAAGACTAAAGTTAGAATTAATGTATTCTGGCACAAGGCAAATTTAAGGTTAAAGCCATAGCTAAGTTTGAAGTTAAAGTTAGAAATCAAGTTGAATTTCAGGTTGCAGGTAAAATTAGGAGTGTTTTAACAATAAAATTTTAAATGTTAACATTTAAATTAATGATTTAATGAATTCTGGTTAAATTCTGAGGTAAAGGTTAGTATTAAAATTAGACATAAGGTTAAAGATGATGTAAAAGAAAAGGTTAACGTTAAAGTTAACATTAGGACATTAAAGGTAAGATAAAGTTATGTTGGAATTGAGGATGATCTTGAAGTTAAGTTAAAAACAGTTTAGGTAAAAATTGCAGTTAATATAAAATATATAGTTAAAATAAAGGGTAACATTGAGGGTAAATTTAGAGGTTAGTGTTGAGGCTAAAATTAGAAATAAAAAGGTTCATAATTAAGTAAGAATTAGGATTAGATATGGTCATGGGTCATTTAAATGAACGTATAAACAGATGTGTGGAGAGATGCAAATTGAGATTCTCAAGCTCTAATCCAGAAAAGTGTATCAGAGGTACATGCAAGGCTTCACATTCCTAAAATTGAGATGTGAGGTGAGTCCAATAAGCTCTTGGCCAGATTCTGTGACAGACTGTGCAAACATAGTGACTGATTTATAAGGTTGTAGATTTTACCCCATCTGATTTGGAGATGATTCATAAAGAGTCCAGCTCAAAGAGTGAGTGAGAGGTGCGAGGTTGAGGGGTGCGGGGTGAGAGTAGCGCGTGGGAGTGCCGCGAGTGCGCGTGGAGTGAGTGCGAGGAGGGAGGGAGTGTCTGTGTGTAATTATGCAAAAAATGCAAATGTAGCATTGCAGCCGCTCTGTGCTGTCCTAAAGCTTTTCCTGTAGAGAGACCCAAATTGCACCATCCTGCTACTGCGTTACAGAGCGCGCACACACACACACGCACACACATTCACAGATATCTCACATCACTTTCGCTATTTACAATCGCTTTCATACACACTTCTTGATACAAGATGACTTTCTCATAAGCTTTCCTTTCCTTTAGCGTGTGACCAACATGTGTTGCAATCAGATACGGATGTCATAGCGTATAAGATCTCACTCTTTTCAGATGAGTCACTTTCATTTTACTTTCTTTCTTCCTTCAAGTTTTATTTCTGTTTGCCTTCAGGGTTTTTTAATGCTCTGTAAACTTTGTTTTGCATCTAAACGTGCCGGGATAAATCAGCTTGTGGTTTGGCTTGTCGAGCTAAAACACATTGCATAAACATTTTAAACCCGACAGTTTTGGCTCGATAAAGATTTCCCTTAGAACTTCCTTTTAACAGAACTAGCTTCTGTCAAGATGATTTATGGTTTTCTTTTCCTTCCCTTTCCATCTATTTGCCTTCCATGTCCTCAAAAGCTCAAAACCATAACCACCGAGCTACCACAGACAATCTGTTACTATGGCAACACACAAAACGTCGAGTCAGCTGTGTTGAAAGCTAGGCTAGCTGGTTGTTAGCTAAACCATGTATTAACATCTTTGACTCCCCCACTTCCCTTTTTATCCCGACGTTCTACACAGAGGATTTTGTTGTTGATGTGCAGTGCTGTTACTATAATCCCTATGAAACATGCAATCAATTGATGTGCAAACGTACCACATAATTTGTAGTCATTTCCTACCAAGTGTTCCTAATATTTTGGCTGCTCTTGACGATAGGTCACCACAGTGCGCCGTCTGCTCCGCTCAACAACTCAGAAAATATTGTCTCTATGTCTGTCTGTCCAGCCATATTTTGTCACAACATCACACAGAACTGTCTGGACAGAATTGAACGAAACAGAGATCTTTTGATATTTCCCTGAAGTTTAACCTGCACCATAAATGAAATCAAAATGCTAAGTTTAAGAATGAACGTTATGAGCAATTATGTGCTTAGAAACTGCAAGTTTTGATTAATTGTGCGCATTTTAAATCGACAACATCAAAATGTTGAGTAAAAGCGAACAGTTATGTGCAGGATTTAATAATCCACTTTGAAATGCGCTACTGTCTCAATGTAAACACACACCTGCAGCAATAGATATTAATTAGAAAAGATAAAGTGAATATTTTTACTGGGATTAGTTCATATTTTCACTTTGACACACAGACGTGTATGCGGGCTTCAACCTGATCATTTATTTATTTTTGTATTTCTTTCTTTTTTTATTGCGAGTTAGGTCTTAGAGTTGCATCAGCATGTAATCATCCAGATTTCTTAGCTCAGTCGCTAGGAAATATCTCAATTTGATCAAGTCTCCTCTTCACCCCATTGAACAGTCTACACAGTCAAAAGGGGTGAATAGAAATGCTGGCTGACTCTGTTTGAAATCATCCCCTTACATAATCATGTTAACTAAAGCTCACGATTATAATCTTTTTTTTTTTATCTTCAAAAATGATAAATTTTTCCGTCATATTTAGGCGAACATAAATGAACTAATGCCTGCTATCATTTGCAAATGATCTGGTAAAGGAGCTGCCTCTCTTTAATAGTCACGGTATTAAGAAATATTGTTAAAGTTAAGGTAAAAGCTAAGGGTGAGGGGGAAGTTACGATTAGTGCCAATAGTAAGTAGTGCTGCAAAATTAATCACAATAAAATTTCCATTGTAACATGAGCCTGTGCAATTAGGGAACTGAAAAAGGCTCAAATTTATTATAGATTATATAAGAATTTAATAATTTTTTTTTTTTACTTGTGATGGGTAAATAGCGGCAAATATCATCTAGATTAAATAATTTGTGCCGTTATTTGCTGCTCTCCTAAAAAGAGTTCCAAATCCGGTGCGAAAACCCGTAGCAATCAAGAGACAGATGAATGTTGTCCCACTGCATTGTGCTGTTGGTTACGTTCCTGGAAATACCAAACTGCATTACACTTATTTAATATAATATAAAATTATATTAATTCATTATTAAATGTTCAATAAACTGATTTTATTTTGTTGAAAATTGAATATACATAAAATGAAAACATTTTTAGTTGTCATGCAAGTTCGGTGGTCATTGTTAGCAGATTAAAGGCTAGATGGCTAGTAAGAAGCAAAAAAACGACTGAAAAAAATGAATAAACAAACATTATCATAAAACATAGGTTTTCCACCGGGGCTGCTGAAAAAGCCCTACAGGGAGTGAAGATAAGAGATAGTGAGAGAAGGAGAAAAGCTGATTACGACAACAGCTGTGGGGATGCTAACGCTCCAAATCCCGCGTGTGTGATCTGCGTAGAGAAGCGAACAAATGAGGCTTTAAAGTTTCATTCAGCACTTGGAGACTAAACATTCTGTTCTGAAGGACAGGCCAGTGGGTTATTGTGGAAGGAGAATATCCGGACTAGGCGGTCAGAGGGAAGAGCCGATTGCTGCAGCTTCAGTTAACGGCGACATATTTGGTGGCTATTCGTATCGCAGAGGCAAAGAAGTGTTTATACATCGGGAGGGCAGTTCATTCCTCCAGCTGCGAAGGATATTTGTTCGAAGCTTGTTCACCTTCTGTCTGGAAAATCTACTCAGGACTCTGAGCATTGATGGCGAGCTGGCCTAGACAAATACAAAATGGTACATTGTTACATCTCGGACAATTACATATTACATATCGCAGTTTACTTTGCAATCGCAATATTTTTATTTATTTATTTATTTATTTATCAAATCATGCAGCTCTAAAGTCAAGGTAAAGCTTAAATAGTTCAGCCTTCTTTTTTGTTGACCTTACTTTTAACCTTAATGTTAAAGTCAAGTATAATCTATGTTAAATTCGGGATAAAGGTGAGGTTAGAATATATCGAAGTTAGAATGAAATTTCTCTCTAGTAAAAATAAGATTTTTAATGTCTACATGTTTAAATAGAGTTGTTGAAGTTAAAATTGTGATTACATCAAGAGGTGAAATAAGAATCAGGCCTTGAGATTGTGAGCGTTTTACTTGCGGTCGCAGCTAAAAATAGATTTATGCGAACTGCTAAATGTACTTAGGATAAAAAGAATTACAAGAATCGGCCCAAGCAGGCTCTCTCCTTTTTTTAAATTTTTTTTTTTTTTAGCAAAAATAAGGTTCATAATAATAACCAGCTCCCTGGCGCCTGCACATCATATCCAATATCCCAGAAATCATATTTTGAGAGCGAGCCAGTGCGCGCATACTGCTTCGCCTCTCTTCGTGCTAAGTGAACCTGTGCCTTTTTTAATGGGCGGGGCCTTCCTGTCTACTTTTTTTTTCTTTCTTTTTCTCTCTGCCTCTCTCTTGTTCTTTCTTCATCAGACCAGTTTAGTGTCCTGCAGTCACATGGTAGCCATAGAAAACTAAAACAGACAGACATTCCAATGGCTCATTTTAGCACAAACAGCAGACAAAAGCAGGCAACTCTGCCTTTGTTGCAACAATCTTTACTTTTGATTAAGTACTATATGGAAACACTAAATCTACTTCGATGTATCTGCTGTGTAGAGGTTCGTTCATCACTGGAGAAAACGAAAGCACATGGAGCTGTGAGAAGACAAGTGCTTCACAAGTCCTACACGTTATATTGTAACACATTATTATTATTATTGTGACCAAATAAATCTAATCATTTTGCTTGTAAATGTCTACTTGTATAACTGTGTATTAAGGACACATGTTAATTGAAATAGTTTCATTGCTCCACTAAAGTTCTTTATGCACGCCCTGAGAATTAAAGTAAACTTTAAAATTTTTAAAATCAGTTTAAATCAGAGGGATAATGATAAAAATAGAAAATTTTGGGCAAAGCTAAGGTTAAAATTACACAATTAAGGGTAAGGAAAGAAGGTTACGGTCAGAAATAGAAAGTTATGTGTAAAGTTAAGATTAAAAGTAGAAAGAATTAAGGTAAATAGGTAATATTAGATTTAAAGGTAGGAGGAAAGTTAAGGTTAAAATTCGGCATAGTTGAACATGGAATGTTAATGGTATGTGTGAGGTTAACGTTAGAATGTTCTGGGTAAAATTAAGATTCGAATTAAAATGTTCTGGCTAAGGATAACGTTTAATTGTTAAGAATTAGCATTACAATTAAGAGTAGAGGTTAAAATAAGAATTTAGAGGGTAAAATTAAGGTTAAGGTTAGAATTGAAGTTAAGGGTGAAGTTACGTTTAAATATAGAATTTTTAGGGTAAAGTCACTGTTAATTGGGAAGTTATGAATAAAGTTCAGGGTAAAATTAAATATATGGGGAAAATTAGGTTAAAATTAGAACGTTAAGGGTGAAGTTGGGGTTCAAATTTAATTGAGATTAAATGCTAATGTTCAAATTGTGAATTTAAGTGGAAAGGTAAGGTCAGAATAAATTTTTTTTATTGGAACAGATAAGGATAAAATTAAAGGGTAAAGTTTTAAAATATTAAATTGAATCTATCCCATATTCAAAGTGTCAGTTTGTCATATTTCTAAATGTTCACCGAGTTCTTGTTCAGTGACTGGAGTTTGGAAAAATACTGATCTTGGAATTTGGTGGTCTGTTTTTTTTTTTTTTTTTTAAAGGGGTAAAGAATCTTCTTCAAGAAAGCTTCAAGCACGACCGCCTTAAATTATGACCAAAAAAAAAGAAACTTGAAGTCGTTTAATATCAAAAGCCCCAAAATGCTGACTAAAGAGACGAACTCTTCTTTAATAATCTTTTGTGTTCAGAAGTAACATTTCTCTTTGCTCATATGACCAGAGTGCATCTCCGGGGTTTGGAGCCACGTTACACTTTGTGCTCGGACGTTCTGGCAGGTGCTAAAGCGATTGTTGTGTCTTATCGCAGAACACTCAGTGTGTATCAGTGTGTTAGGACTGGGGAGAGAGATTTAAGCTTGTTGGAGCAGATTAGATGCATGTAAATATTTCCAGCTGCCACAAGTGCAGGGTTGGTGTCACAAACCTTTAGTGCATTAACCCCCTGCTTTACTGCCTGACTTGGCAGTACAGCGGGCACCATTAGAGCTCTTTAGAAAGTGTGTGTGAGAGCAAGAATGATGATTTTCCAGCGTGTAAATTGATGTGTCCATGAATTCTTATTTGTATAGTTTAGCGCGACTGATCTTCATATTTGTCTGTGACCTCCTTTGAGACGCCTAACAAATCCCATCAGATTAGTTCTGACGCCGGCACGTTATCTTCACGCAGTCTTGACTGTATCTGTGTTTGCCCTGAGGATGTGCTTCCTCAGGGAACTGATAATGTGTGTGAGAGAGCGAGAGAGAAAGAGAGACTGACTGTCTTTCTGCTGTAGGAAGGGGAAACAGATTCCGTTTCCTCTTCCGCTGTGATCGAATGGACATGATTGTTTTTGCATCGAAAGAGGACAGTAGCCTTTGAAAGGGAGATGAGTGTGTGTGTGTGTGTGTGGTGTCCTCTTGTTTCCTTTCATTCATCGTCAGGTCTCAATGTCGCCCTGTATGATGTTTAAAAACAAATCCCTCGGCTGTAAAATCGAACCCACTGGTCGAGTACTGCGGTAAAGCCGTTGCCTTCCATGATGTCATGAGGGACATTGCCTGGGTGATTGATGTGTTCAGGATGAACCTGGCATGAGGCCTTGATCTCATTTTGAACTTTGCGCCGTTACAAAGAGACAGGAAGACTCGAGACAGCATGGGATGTATTGTTTTTGGCTTTTCTACGCAACATCAGAATGGATTATTATGGTCTTGTTTTAGTGTTGGTGTTTTTACACCAGAGCTGCCCTGGAGCGAGACGTCAGCTGGCTGTGAAGTATGTGTTTAAAGGATTGGAGCCTGGAGGTGCGTCACGCTGGTCGCCTGAAACAAAGTCATTATTGTCTCGGTGAAGGTCAATAACTTAATAAAAAGGGCCGTCTCACATTTTTATAATGTCGTCTGTATTTGAGTGATGTTGACCTTGGCGCTGAGCCAGGAGGCTCAGGTCGGGTTTTGGGAAGACTAAGAAAAGTTTGAAATGTTTAAACTCCTTTGCTTCTATTAACCCCCTAATTGAGTTGCTTAGGCAAGCTATCCGCGGAATCTTGAAAATATTAACATGAATTTCTCACTCATCGCCTGTTACGCATTATCCTGTATGCAGTGGCGCTGGGGGGCCTAAAGTGAATCCCAGGAGACTCGGGGGACGAGGCGAGGTATCCATTGCAGGGCACACGTACAGTCACACACTCATTCACACACACTGGGCAATTTGCGAACGCTAGTTAACCTAATCTGCATGTCCTCAGTATGCGAAGGAAACTCACCAAGCGCGAGGAGAACATGCAAACTGGCATACTGGGGCACAAATCAGATCAACCTGAGAACGGGAGTAGATCGCTGTTTAGATGCGACGTCTTCTACGTCATGCAACGGTCTCCTCTGAAATCTCGGTGTGCGCTCGACTGCGTTTTCTGGAATATTAGGAATAGCGCAAAAATAACTTCCTTGTTCTCTTCTTCTGTTTGTGTGTATCGGCAGCCCGCTACCCAAGTAGGTGCATACTGCCGCCTGCTGGATCGGAGAGCATAAATATGCAAGCGTACGGGAGTACGGAGAATAAAAAGTGTGTACGCTGGACAGAGGGAGACTATTAGTTCGATTGTTGGCTACATTCTTTTACCCAAACTTTTTAGAAAGTGCAGTCTGTCACAGTTGTTAATTGTTTTTTTTTCTCCATAGTTTGGGATTTGTGAGGACCTCTGGTTGCTTGTGTCTATGATTTAGACTGACATTTGGGTTTTTAGTTCAGGTCCCAATTTGCATTTAGGAAATACAAGAGAAATCATGTAGAAGGGGAATTAAGCACGATTGGTTGGAGCCAAGGGAAAGAACAGTCCATTATCTGTGTGTGTGTGTGTGTGTGTGTGTGCACGCTAGTGCTAGACATGTCTCTGGTCAGTTCCATTTTATATCCCATGACCTTAAAATTTCATATCAATATCTTTAAAAATGATATTTATTGCCTCATTGTTAGTATCACGTTATGGCCAGAGAGAGAGAGAGAGCGAGTGTGTGTGTGTGTGTGTGTGTGTGTGTGTGTGTGTGTGTGTGTGTGGGCAGGGGAAGTGGATGGAAATGGGTATTACAAAGGTCACTGGCTGTTTACGACTTGAACATTGACCTTTTCCCCAACTATACTTCTCGACTACCTTAATTTACGTTTAGCGCACTTAGCACTCTTAGCAACTGCTTAGATGACTAGCGCAGTCAATCTAAGTGTGACTCTTTTTTTTTTTTTTTTGTGAATGCCACTGTTTTAAGATGAAAGGTAGCAAAAAGCCAATCACAATTATTGTGATGTTGGCTTGCCTGGTTAATGTCGGGTCTGGTTCATCAGAAACCCAGGCTTATAATGAGGACCTTGACCTTGGACTTCCTCTAAGCGTTTACCTCCTGTCACCGCTCTGACACAAAACAGCGCATGTTAAACAGTGGAGGTCGTCGCAGCCTGCTGTCACTTTTCCCAGACTCGCTGGGAGTAGGAGTGACTCACTACAGCTGGGAACCGGTGAAGGAAAGCAGTCACCATTTCCATCACAGAAACAACAATTCCTGTTCCATTAAAACCCGATTTGTTTATTTGAACAGTGTTTGTAGAGTTTGTGCAGTCTAAATAACCCGTGCACATATCGCAAACCTTATTTCTGTGTTTTCTAAATTGTTTGTCCTGCTTCGTCTGCTCAATATGAACATCCCCTCATTTTGTTGTTGCAGTATTCTCTGTAGAGTTGCACCTTTACACCTCTGATGTTTTGGAAAACGTGGCAACAATTGGTTAAACTGTGGTGTTGCTAGTTTCGTCTGTATGAGGTTCGTATCCAGTCAGGGTTGTGATGACGCAAGGCCAGTACACCTTACGGCAACAAGCGCACACACTTATTCACCAGTACAGCAGTTTGGATGAGCTAAACAACCAACTGAACCCGTAAAAAAATGCACAGAGGCCGAGTATGAACATGTACAACTTGGTAACCTGAACTCAAGATTGAATAAAAGACCCATGAGGAGAAATTCAACGACCCTCTATTCTGCACCATGCTGATATAATGACTACTGGACAGTCATAGTGCATGGTGTGGGAATAATTATGGTGCAGAAGTCGGGTTCTGTTGGAATAACAGTGTAAGAGGGGGATGCACAGATCCTTTAAGGTCTTGCTGTTCTTTGCTTTGCAGGTTTTGTCGGTCCCCGCTTTGCAGGTTTTGTCGGTCCCCGCTTTGCAGGTTTTGTCGGTCCCCGCTTTGCAGGTTTTGTCGGTCCTCGCTTTGCAGGTTTTGTCAGTCCCCGCTTTGCAACTGGTTATTTGTGTATCTTAACATACCTTACAGGTACCTTATTTTCCTTCGTTGTATGCCATTTGCGCAGTGACCCAACCAGACGAAAACATCTCTGAAGCAGTCCACAATAAAACACTTGTTGATCAGCATATTCATTTGGACATTTTAGGTTTTTTTTGTGACGGGAGTCTCATCAAAGCAAATAGTATTGTGATTCTAAATGTTATAATGCAGTGATGCATGCTAGCTCTTGTTTCTTTTAGAGAAACATACAGAAGTTTTGCTTCACGGCATTGCAGTTGCAACATCATTTCTTTCCCATGTATATAGTAATTAATATGCCGCTTTATGGCACAACACAATTATGAGCATGAGCATCTTTGCCCTAACAGCCAGTACTTTGCCTCCTTCAAGTTGATGGATGGGTTTCCCAAGAAAGAGGAGTAGAAACATATTGAAGTGGTTTACTGAGTACATACCTGGCCATTTCTCCAACTTGTTTGTTCTGCCTGAACGAATTTCCCTTCCTCTCCACGGCGGATCCTTTAAATCAGTTATGAGCCACTGTCTGATGACAAGACATGCTTTACCTGGCTCAGCCACAAGTCAGGATTTCTGCACTGTTCCCACCATTGTGCTCTGATTTTTTTTATGTTTTAGAAGTTGCCCAAAAACCACAATGTTGATTCCCTGGACTGATGAAGTGCTTGCCAATGAAGAATTCCAGTAATCTGCCTGTTGCACATGAAAATGTGGGGAAATTCACCCCCGTGCCATGACAATGGCCTAAACAATTTAACATAAGGAATGTGAAGGTCGACTAAGGTTAAGATCACATTCGTCTAAAAAAAAAAAAAAAAACCCTAGCTTTTTCTAACACTTGTACTGTGTAAGGTCACAGCAGACCTATCCCAGGAAACTCTTCGGGTAAAGTAGGGAACACAGTCATGAAGGCGGGGTTCCAACTCTTTGCAGCCCCATCATTCACTTCAGAAAACTTGGAAACACAAATCGGTTTACACCATGTTTTTTTTTTTTTTTTGGAGTGTTTGAGGAAAGTGGAGTTCCTGGAGGAAACTCACCAAACACTGGGAGAAATGGTCACACAAACCGGAGGTGAAGTTCAAACATTCAGGTGTCCCATAAGTGTTGAATTATGGGGTTGGGGTTATGTGTTTTATACACACACACACATTTATGCGCCATGTTATCTTCAAATTTTGCCAAACTGAGGAACTTTAGTAGCCTACTGCGCTCGTACTTTCTCTAATGTGAGGCCCAAAAACAGAACAGCTGACGAGTTAAGCCTCGCTGTGAGCCTGGTGGCTTCAATAAAAGACCAACACAGCTGAGCCGGGACCTCCAAACCCCCTCTGGCAGTCCATGTGACTGTCATTCACAGCTCTGTGGTTGTGTGATTAGAGGGCATCTGACTGAAGCGCTAACGATCCACCGCTCTGTAAGCGCCCTGCAGGTAATCGAGGACACGCCCTCGTGTTTTAGTTGAAGCCCAGCTGCAGTGAACAACCCTGCTAGTTCTGATTGCGCTTAAGTCAACAAGGATGGAAACAGTCGTGTTCGTTTCATTTTACTGAAAGGCTAACTTTATGAAATTAGTTTACTGATCAGTAAGGTTCTTACTTTAAGTTTAAAAGCATGTTTTCTGTTGGAAACGGATGCAAATGGCTCTTTTGAGTGTTTAAGGTTGCACCAGATAATGCAATATAATGCTGATTTCTTTTTTTCCGATTGGGATTTCCTGGATGTTTGGCTACTCTGGGAAAGGTCTCCTGGCTGGCCTCGATCTGTCCGTAAAACACACCCCAGACTGCTATCCACAGAATTATCTGACTTTGCTGATCAGAGGGCTTCGTCAATACGGCATCCGTCACTTTTACAAACTTTGTACTATTTAGTACTACTGGATTAGATTCGGACATACAACTGATACCGTAATTTCAACAGTTTAAATATGCTTATACAGCGGTACCTCGATATACGTATTTAATCCGTTCCTCAGGCAAGTTCTTAAGGTGAAATGTTGTATTACGAAACACATTTTCCCATAGGATACCATGTACATGCAGACAATTTGTTCCTGCCACACAAATATTACCAATTTCCAACATTATAATCATTGTTTTGATATCCAAAATCTTTCAAAACATTTAGAAAAGACATGTACAATATAAAATAAATGGAAATTAAACCTTACTTAACCTTCATTGTATGTCAGAAATGCTTCATATGCCCATTTTAGTTCTTAAGACAAAAGCGGGAAGGTCCTATGCCGAGGTACCACTGTATATCTATTTTGTTTTGTTCCGTTTTTACTTTTGTAGCTGGGTTGCATGTGGTGTCATGACAGGAATCCAGGCCGCAACGCTGACCAGGTTATTTCCCTTACTAGAAGATTCTTAACCTCCATCATGGATTCTAGATGATCACGTTCGTGCCAGGTCGCGGTTTTGTGCCTGCTTTACTATTGACGTGACGTGTCGAAACCAAAACATCAAGTTTCCATGTTGACCAGTAAGGTGTTTAGTGATTTCATGCCACATTTGTCATCATTTCCAGTGTTGTGATGGTCATAACCCAAAATCTGTGACCTAATCGAGAAGATCTAGAAAACCAATACGCTGGACATCCAAGCAGATATCATCATAACTAGCATTTGGAAATCAAAGTTGCGATCATGATCACGTTATGATGAAACACTAGGAAAAAACATTGGCTTGATTGACTTTGGTATATAATGTCCGGCTTTGCCATTGTATTAGTTTAGTGTTTGACTTGGAACACGCCACGGCATCTGATCTGTCGGACCAGCTGGCACATGTGTAAAAATATTTTATTAGATCGGAGTTGTCATCATTACTGTAATTCCAACATGAGATAAGTGCAGAGAGAGAAAATGTACCTCACCATATGCGTCAGTTTATTAGAAGTAAGGATGCGTTAAAAAGCAAAGCATTGTGAGTTTGTTTGAGTTTGTTGGGTAGTGAGGTGAGGATAATGGCCATTTTTCCAGCGTACTGTCACAATGCAGACGTTTTGCTCTGTGGCGTCTGTGTGCGTTGTGCGTATTTACACAGGTGGACTACAGTAGGTTACAAAGATGGTTATCTCTGTGTGTGTGTGCGCGCGCATGCGTCTGTCTTGTAGAGTTCACAGTTCTCTAAGTGGTGGCACGTCCCAGCATCTGCCCATCCATGCATGTCTGTCCACCCATATGCTTCCACCATCCTTCCATTTGTCTATTCAACCATTGTCTGTTTATCCACTTATTCATCAATCTATCAATTTAATCCACCCATACAGCTAACCTCATATGTTTATTCAGCCATGTATCCATTTATTTTTCCATTTGTGTATTTATCCATTTACCCATCCATCCACCCATCTTTCCATTTGTCTATTCAACCATATTTCTAAATATCCATGCTGCCCCTTGTCTTTCCATTTAACCATCTTTCCATTTTTTAATCATCCAATCAATTCATCCAACCACCCACCTTTTTCACTTTTCTGATCATCCATCGTTCCAGATATCAGGTTCTCTCCATCCATCCATTTATTTGTATCTTCAACCTTCTGGCCATTTGGCCGTCATTATCCTTCTTTCTGTCTGTCTATCCATTTATCCACCCATCAGCTATCCTTCCATTTGTTTGTCTGTCCATCTGTGCTTCCATTCCCCTATTTATTTGTCATCTTTCCATTTTTTCAGTTCATTTTTATAAGAAATCCATCCATCTTTCCATCCATCCATTCATCTGTCTCTTCACACATCTGCAAATGTAACCACCTATCCACCTTTCTGTTCATTCGTTAACTATCCGTCTGTTTATCCACCCATGTATCCTCCCATTTGCTTCATTATCTTCCCATCCATCTAGTTCATCTTTCAAATGATCTGCTATCCATTCATTCATGACCTAATTTAGAAGATCTAGAAAAACAATACGCAGGATGGAATTTTACTGTGACAAATGTTACATCCCATCATAAATGTATAATAATTAGCATTTGGAAATCAAAGTTGCCCATCCATACATGCATACATACATCTACCTTTCAAATGATCTGCTTATCCATCAATCCATTTCTCTCTTTATCTATCTGTCTATTTAATCCATCTATCCATTCATTTATCCTTCCATTTATTTAGTTATCCATCTGTACATTTATCCATCTTTGCATTTTTTTTTTTTATTCATCCATTTTAATAACTGTCCACCCATCCATCTGCCCCCCCTCATTTCCATCTGTCTTCTCATCCATCCATTTCTCTTCAACAATCTGTTCATTTAGCCCCATCCATCCATCTTTCAATTTGTTTATTCATACATGATGCATCTGTCTGCTCAGCTTTCTGTTGTTTATTAAATCATATCTCTATTTATCAATGCATCCATCTGATTTTCCATTTAGCCTATTCATCCATATCTCTCTTGTATTAACTATCCATTTATCCATATTTACATTTTTCTGTTCATCAGCCTGTCAGTGTCTTCATTGTCCATTCTTCCTTCAGCTTTGTAAAATTGTAGTCATTTGGCCTTGAAAAGACTTTCACAAGTGAATACTTTTGCATTGAAAACTTTTGAAAAGACATGTAAATGAAGTAAAATATGAAATAAACTGAAATTAAACCTCACTTAACCTTGATTTACGATTCCTCTTTGCACCGGCTGCGCAAAGAAAAACGAAACTGAAAGTGGCTCCCTTTTCTTCTTAATACCGTCCTTGCTATCATTCTCAGGATCCACTGGGATTTAGAAGATTTAATCTTCACTAAATCTTGCGCAAAATGCAATAAAAAAATAATAAAAAATGCGTCGCTTGACTTTCCACCGACACAAACAAATCCAGAACGGTTCCTGGACACACGCGTGACCGGATCCCCAAAAAGGCCCTAAACCCAAAAATGCTTTGCATGCCGAGGCTAATCTCTTGCTAAATTTTAGTTCTTAAGTTGACAATCTGTGAGACGGGGTGCTCGTATGCCGATGTTCCACTGTATGTTAAATTAGATATTGTATTTTTCCCGCATATTTAATCACAATTTCTCAACTTGAAAGTGATTTATAGTGTACTGTGATATACTGTTTGTGTGTGTGTGTGTGTGTGTGTGTGTGTGTGTGTGTGTGAGATGACCCGATAACACAGATGAGGGTTTCTGTACATTTGGTGGTTTCTCCAGACTCTTATTGTAAAATATTTCCAGACTTTTATGTTGTGGAATATTTGTCTTGTGTTTTGGAAATATTTTCCAGCTTTCATCTCTAAGGCTTTGGGAAGATCACAAGGCACCTCTGTGTGTGCATGTGTGCGATGATCTGATTCAGTCAGCTGATCTGTGAGGAAAAGCACCTAACATTATTTCCTCTAAAAAGAGTTGCAGTAGTTTACAGTAAGCCCACAGGGGTTACAGTAAGTGTTATGTACAGTAGTTACAGTAGCTCCTTAAACTGTGCATTTCACCCCGCTAGCTAGCTAACTGCTGAACTAACTAACTTGCTTGTGCAGTTGAGTAATGTACTTGAGCAGGCATGTTGCTGTTAGTTACTGCTAATTCCGTTAGCATTAGCTTAGCTGACCATTTAGCCTGCGCATGTCTCAGCTGGAGAGCTAAACTAAACTTGTGCTTCATTATGAATTTTTATCATGAGTGTGTGTTTACGTGTGTGTTTACGTGTGTGTTTACGTGTGTGTTTACGTGTGTGTTTACGTGTGTGTTTACATGTGTTGCAGGTGAGACCTCAGGTGTCTGGTGCTAGCAAAAGGAGGAACAGTTACTCTCAGCAGGTAGGAAAAGGAGGCGTGGCCTCTCTTGTCTTAATAGAAAGAGAAAGTCTGTCCTGTCTGCTCTATTGAAGGAGGCGTGGCTTATGTGCTGTCAGTGATGGAGGCATGGCTTATGAGCTTTGTGTCCTAGTGAAGGAGGCGTGGCCTGTGTGCTGTCAGTTCCAGTGAAGGAGGATTGGTCTTTTTTTTCTGTTCTAGTGAAGGGAGACGTGGCTTGTGTGCTTTTCTGTCCTAGAGAAAGAGGCGTGGCCCGTGTGCCGTCAGTTCTAGTGAAGGAGGCGTGGCCCGTGTGCTGTCAGTTCTAGTGAAGGAGGCGTGGCCCGTGTGCTGTCAGTTCTAGTGAAGGAGGCGTGGCTTATGAGCTTTGTGTCCTAGTTAGAGGCGTGGCTTAAGTGATTTCTCTTCTAATGGCGAAGGCGTGGCTGTCAGATCTAGTGAAGGGGGCGTGTCCTATGTGTTCTGTTCTAGTGAAGAAGGCGTGGCCTGTGCTGTCAGTTCTTTTTGGAGGAAGTGTGGTGTGTGCGCTATTCGTTGTTGTGCTGTTCTGATTCTCTCTCTCTCTCTGGCTCTGTGTTGTCTGAGCGTCGTGGGGAATGTCGAGTCGGCAGGATTATTTACAGAGCTGGAAAAGCACTAATGATGGCCGTGGCGTTTTCCTATGAAACCTCCCGCTGTACAGCTGTTTCTCTCAGCATGCGCGCCTTTCTGATTTATTTCCTCCCGCTCTGACGTCAGAGGCTGCCTGTGTGATATTATATAACAGGAATATTTCACATTATACGACCTCACGCACGTCCGTTCCGTTCAGGTACAAACTCCAAACGCACCAGTAGACCTGCGACCAGCAGGTTCTGGCTAAAGGGTTTTAGACGCCGCTAACCCCACTTACCCCGACAGCTATAAGCCGGATTATGAAAAAAAAGAGGATTTGGGATTTATTTTGATGTTATAATCCACTAAATGTGTGTTTACAACTTTTCAATGACAAGAACACGATGGCGCGGTGTAGCGGTTTTCCTGCTGAGAAACGATCCTGTCATGAAGAGTTCAGCCAGTGAGGGGTCGGGATTTTATTCATGCTGAATTTTAAACTCTAATGTGTTCCATTTCAGTAATGGCATACAGTACAGTATAGAGAGAGAGAGAGAGAGAGAGACCGACCTCAGTGACGGTGTGTATCAGATGCACAGACCTCGGGGCAGATGGGAAAAGGGAGAAATCGAGACAGAGGAAACGCCCCCATGTGATTGTTAAAGCAATACAGAGGGAAGTTTTAGTGTAAGACACTCTCTCTGTAAAATCCCCCGTTCCCCTGGCTGCGCTCCGACCCTCTTCTCGTCCCTTCTTGTCTTTCTCTTTGCTCAATACTCCTCGTCTGTGCTTTCATATGAGCCATGATGTCATGCGTGTCCAGAAAAGTCAAATTCTTCCTTAATGATGTCGTTCAGGCAGACGCCCGGCGTTAAAGCGCCGCTAAGTGTTTTTAGCCGTGTGGAGCGTCTGAGGGGGACATTAGAACGTGCGGTTACAGACGCTCTGACCTCGGAGCTTTAATACAGCTGGAACTACAACTCTCTTACTCTCTCACTCACTCTCGATCACTCTCTGCTTCTCTTTCTGTCTCCCAGTCTGTATCTGTCTTTCTCCTTCACTCTTTGTCTCTCTCTCTCCCTCTCTATAACACTATCTCTCTTGTCCTTTCTCACTCTTTCTCCCTGTCTTTCTCTCCCTTTGACTCACTCCGTTTGGGTCTTTCTCTCTGCTTCTTTCTCCATTTTCTTTTCTTCATTTCCTATCCTCACTGTCTTTCTCTCGATTTCCCTCTCTCTCCTTTCTCACTGTCTTTCTTTATCAGTCTCTTTTTTTTTTGTTTCTATTCCTGACTCCATCTCCTCTGCTTTGTCTCTCTTTCCCTTTGTTTCTCTCTGTTGTTTTTTCTGTCTCTCTACATCTCTGTGTCTCGTCCTCTCTTTTCTTTTCCCCTTCTCCCCATGCTGTCTTTTCCTTCTGTCCCGTTTTTCCACCCGCTGACTTGAGTGACTGTTTTTGTCACTCTCTCTCTCTCTCTCTCTCTCTCTCTCTCTCTCTCTCTGACTCTTCCTGTTTCTTTGCAAATTTAATAAAGTCTGTGCCTGACTGACCTCACTATTATAGAATGCACCAGAAAACAGTGTGTGTGTGTGCTAGGGAAAGAAAGAGATGGCCATTATGCTGAATTTTTTTCCTTTTCCTGATACACTACCAAACCTAATTAGCCCTGCTTGTGTGTGTGTGTGTGTGTGTGTGTGTGTGTGTGTGTGTGTGTGTGTGTGTGTGTGGGTTCAAAGCTGTTCTCCCCAATAGAAGAATTTGCTAATAAAGCTCAGGCCATGACCTGCTATTGGAGTCTCTACAGAAACAACCTGCTGCTGTTTTAGTGTTTAATAAAGCAAATTGTGTGTGTGTGTGTGTGTGTGTGTGTGTGTGTGTGTGTGCGTGTGTGTGTGTGTGTGGAGGCATGTGAAGCTGCATTCTCTATCAGAGACCCTGGATACTCAGCTGTACATGGAGATGACCTTTGACCTTTAATAGTTGGAAATTGTGTATGTGTGAGAGAGAGAGAGAGAGAGAGGTGGAATGCAGCTCTGATGGAACCCAGCTAAATTCTCCCTGAGCTTGTCTCACGGCTTCGCCTCGGCCCACACGTTTTACACAGAATTCTTGTAGGGGAGGGGGTGTCGGTACGTGCTGTGCCAGGACAGGTTGCTAGCGTTAGCGCTCCTATCGCTACATCACAATTGCTAGATCTCAGAGTGGATTTATATGTTGCGTGCTAATGGTGTGTGTTTTAACATTCTTCCTGTCGGTGGATTTTATCAGCAAGGGTGTAATTAATCATTAATACATCTGCGCGCACACACACACACACACACACACACACACACACACAGCTCAATGAGTGATTCTCAAATCTCAAAATCCCCATGAGGCATTTTGTGCTAGCTCATAAGCATCTTTCATTCTCGTGTGTTGTTGTTGGAATGTGAACCTCACTCACTCTCTCTCTCACACACACACACACACACACACACACACACACACACACATTTATGTCTAAATCACGCATCCTGTAATTCTGTCATACTAAGCCGCTCTGTTGTGAATCAGGACGATGCTAGTATCATTAAGGATGAATTGCTTTAGCTTGCAGGAATTAGCCATTATTACTGGTTACCTGCGATAGCCTCGTAGCACCATAATTCGTACTTCTTAGCTAAGTACAGTATAGTTTTTACTACTAGCATAATTCTGTGCTAATACCTGTGGTGTTTTTTTTTTCCATGTTTTAGCGTACTGTTGTGGAGAGTGTAGTAGCTACAGCTAATCTACGAATTAGCCGTTTATATGTGCTACAATATTTGGCTGCATGTCAGATATAAAAAGTTAACAAACTCCATCTGCGTATTTTGTAGCTAGCTAATAATATGCCATGTAGTCAGCTAGTTAGCCAGTTAGTCACAGCAGAATTATGTTTTGCTGCTATTTTAGCAACTACATGACAAATAGTTTAGCTTACTGATGTTTTCCTTTAATGAATTAAGTTGTAAATGTACATTTGTGAGCTGTGAGTGAAATGTCGTTAGTGAGTCTGATGAAGGGTGTTTTCATGGTAGTGAAGTCTAGAGGGCACTTTGTGAAAAGTAAAAGGTCTGGGGAAATTCCTTTTTTGGGTTTTAAGTAAATTATTTTAACAACATTAGTTTTTTTTCCTGTGAACAGTGTTTATTTTTCTGTGAGTCATTTCCGTGTGAGCCATTAGCAAGTCTAACATTTTTTTTGTGTGTAAATTTTTTTCAAAACCACCATTTTCACATAAATATTCAAATGAATCATTTCTATTTAAATCATTACTTCATAAGTTATAAGTGAACCAGTTCAGATCGAACCATTTTCTCATGAATCATTTTTATTTGAATCATCTTCAAATGAATCGTTTTTGTGTGAACCATTTTCTCATGAATCATTTTTATTCGAATCATCTTCAAATGAATCGTTTTTGTGTGAACCATTTATATATAAACCGCCGTGAAGTTCACAATTTTCACTTGAAGCATTTGGGTGAAAACCGTTTTCTTGTGAATTACTTCCTTGTGAACATCTTTTTTTGTGTGTTTTTGTGCAAATTATTTAGCGAATCCTTTTCGTAAGAATACTTCTATCCTGAGTCATTTTAGCTGTTGTTAACTTGTTGTTACAAGTCTCCAAAAAGTAAACCCACGTAAACTCCCAGTTAGCTTGGATATTAATACTTGTCAACAACTGATTATTGCTTTAATGCATTAACAGTAAAGAAAGGCGAAAAAAATCAGTCACTCATCAGGGACATATTGAACGGAGACATTTTCACATGAATCTGATGAATTGAAAAAGGACACTGTACATGAGCGAACACGTTCCCAGTCTGCTTCCTAACTCATTTACATTACGCCATTTTGCAGACGCCCTTATCCACGACTAATGAGACTTAAATTTTTACCTCATTATGCATCTGAGCAGTTCAGGGTTAAGGGGTCTTGCTCAACGGCCCAACAGTGGCGGTGGTGGGGTTTGAACCTTGGACCTGTTCCAACCTGTATGACATTTTATTCGCATCCTAATGTTCCATTACTGAGAAGAGTTGAAAAATAAATGCGATTAGATTCATTTTAAGATTTGCTTTAATTACTGTGTGCGAGAGATTATTTTTAGTTTGTGTGGGAGCTTCTTTTTTTTGGCAGGTGCATGGCACAAATGTTAAAAACATCCCTTTTTAAACTGCAGAGCACTCCAAAACAAAACAGACGAGTGCTGCTTTTAGACTGCGGGTGAACAGTAGCTATTTCAGGCAGGTATGTGGTGTGGCTTAGGGAACTCTCAGAGCGTGTGTGTATGTATGTGTGTGTGTGTGTGTGTGTGTGTGTGTGTGTGTGAGAGATGAATCAGTCACTCTGCCCAGGGACTGGACTGCTCACTGGCGTGATGTGATTGGCTCGAGCTCAGATGATGCAGGAACTTATCTTCGAGCCTGTTTAAACTCTTCCAGACTTGGATCGGCTCCATTTCTGGGCAGAATTCCAGAGATAAAAAGAGCAGGATTACAGCCGGAATGATGCTCTGCTATACCGGTATGCCGTGATGTAGCGATATCGTTATGCTAAACCAGCGGAGATAATGACAGCCTAAAGAAACGTTAATAACACGTCTGGAATGTTGCATTAAATTATCCACAAGCTTTTAAACCCCACGCGGTGGTACAGAATAGCACGGTTATGCTTTCATGCCTTTTCAGCTTTAATCAGTATCCAGAGCTTCGCTGAACTGCAGAAGTGGACGATGCCAAGAGCTAAACAAGCTCGGCTCCCTGCCAGACGCTAGACAAATCCCAGACGCCTCATCAATAATTGATTAATCATAGATTTAATGTATTGTTTTTTTTTTTAAATACGCCGCCACACAGATGACTACAAATCTTTCCAAGTCTCTCTGGTTTTAAATTCTTTAGGGAGGCTGGGGGGAAGGGAGGTGGAATGCCCATGTCCATATTTCCCCCCCCATAATTATCGTTTTTAGTTTGATCGGTTTTTCTACTTGGGTCAGCACAGCTCGCTTCAGCACCCATCTATTAAAAAGGCATCAGAGGACGAGGCTGAGGTTTCGCTTTGTGTGTTTTGAGCGTGTTCTTGCAGAGTTCAGGGACTCCTCGGAACTGGGGCTGGGACAGGAAATACAAATTGGCACAATATGACGTCTTTAGAATTGCGCCAGACGATCACAAACTCTCCAGGGTCATGCCCTCTAAACTGTGTTTCCTTGTAGTAAACACGGGTTGTGTAGTGCAATCCCGTACGGTAGTGTGATAACTCAACCACGCGTCAGTACAGTTTATTCCAGAGTTTATTTTCCCCTCTGACTGATTCTTTATATCGCTTATTCTGTTCAGAGGCCTCAAGCCAATCCCAGGGGACTCGGGGCACGAGGAGGGTAATCCATCACAGGCCACAAGCGCACACATTCACACTCGGTCACATGCCAGGGGCAATTTGGAAACGCAGAATCTGCATTGTGGGAGGAAACGCCACGCAAACAGACCTGAGGTGGGAATCGAACCCTCGACCCTGGAGGTGCCAAGCCACAGTGGTAAACACTATGCCACCGTGCCCTTTTTTTTTTTTTTGTATTTATCAGTATCCATACATATCCGTACTCCAGATGGGTAACCGGTTTGATCACTATTAGTCAATCTTTGGGACATGTTGGTAATGTTTAAATATTGGCCAAGAAAGTTGCGGAATTGGTCTTAACTTTAAAAGTTTGGACACACTTTCTAATTCTTACCTAAATTTGTATTTCTTTCAATGCTGAAGGCGTTTTTTCCAAAGATACACAATAATCTTTGAACAGTTGATATTGAGATGTATATCTGCTACTTCTGCTCTGTAAAGCTTCATAACGGCTCTAATCTGAGGTGCTGGTTGTTAATTGGTGACTTCTGAGGCTGGTGACTCTAAATGAACTTCTCCTCTGCAGCAGAGGTAACGTTTGGTCTTGACTGCCCTGGGAAGATCTTCATGAGAGACGGTTTCATCATGGGGCTTGCAAATGCACTCGACAATACTGTTCTTGCCAGAACTATTCCAGAACAGCTGACCTTCGTGTCTTAAAATAACAAATGACTCCAACTGACTGCTGTTGTTACTTAATTGCGTAATGCCATATGTGTTGCTTCATATTTGAAAGAAATCCAGTATTGTTCTAGAATGCAGGAAATAAATCACTACACAAAAAAAGTTTTTGCTAGTTTGGTATTATGACCAGTCTATACTTTTAGACTGGTCATTATACAAGTTTTGTTGTAGTTGCATCAGAATCCTTCATCGTTATTGACCGATAGTAAATGATCAAGAACAAGACACTAGGTTATTGTTGTGGGGTTTTTTCCACACTCGCTTGCCTTTGAGTGTAAACATTTTTAAGGTTGAGGTAGCTGTGTCGGAATCCCTGATTACAGGCTCACTTGAAATTCGCTGTCCCTCGTTTTAGTGGGGACATTCAGCCAGCTCGGACATTTGGCAGACACCCTTTTCCAGAGTGACTTTTTTTTCTTTATTTTTTTTATCTCATTACAAATGTCACAACCCCAGTTGAGGGTTAAGGGCTGAACAGTGGTAATTTGATGATTTGAGGGGTTTGAACCTAGGATCTTCTGAACCATAGTGCAGTACCTTAGCCACCGAGCTCCGCCTGTAACGTAGCTAACAGAGCACAGTTTCCAATCTCCTTCATTTTTCGTTCTCTTTGATAAGCATGAACTTGTCCGGATCGTTATGCACTATGTTTATGTAACACAGGTATTGGAGGTTTTGTTCCCTCCCCAAGTACCAGCATTTGATATTTGATCATGATATTGGATCAATACCTGATACCCAGCATCAAATCATCCTAAACTTCGACTAACTCTGTATCCTCAGTGTCGAATTAGTTTCACTTTTATCGTAAACATTTTCAGATTTCTTTCACGTAAAATCGAACTTTGCACGGAAACCGATCGAGCTCTGTACAGCTTCGAATATCAAAACAAGCTGGAATCAGCAGAGAATGGCAGAAGTGCAGCTGTGGTTTGGTCAGGTTTCCATTTGCAACATTTTTAAAAGATGACATCATTAAACAGACGGCAGGTCAGTTACTAATGGTCCATGACTTAATCCACATATTATCATACTAAATGGAATGTTAAACATTAACGAGCTGAGGGGAAAAAAAAAAACGCTTGGGGGAGGGGCTTTTCTTATATGAGGTCACAGTAGAGGAAAATCGAATTAACTTGTTTAAGCCCTGGCCAAAACAAAAACTGCATACAGCAGGTGGCCTTTAATTCACAGATCGCCGTCAGACATTCACGCTAATCCCGTGTCGCTCCTGCCTCGTCGCTTTGTCCTTTTATTAACAAATGATTTAACAAACTGGCCGTGTGACAGCGCCCTAAATTCATTACACGGTCATGTTCCAGTTACAGAGTTTTAGATAACATCGTAGCACGTTGGTTGCCATGTCTGGCGCACGATTTCATTACACTAAACCCGACTGTTGTCCTTTATTCCGTTGCCAATGCACCGAGAGTTAATGCTGCGAAACGTTTTTTTTGCAATATTTAGGTGTTTATTTAAATTCCTGCGCACCATTTGAAAGTCAATTTACGAGAGGTTGAGCGGCGGTTTGAACAATCGCACTGGATAAAATCCCGGCATGTGAACACGAGGGAGGGGGTGGAGGGGGGAGAAAAAAAAGATGAGAAGGGAGGGAAAAGAAAAATGTGAAGTGCATTGAAAGAGGGAAATTTATGTGCTGTGTAAAGGTTAGCCGAAGCCTGAACTCTGTGAGGTTCTGTGGTGTGTGTCTGTGTGTACTGACACAGAAACACGCACACACGTGCACGCACACGAAGCAGGAGATTCCAACCTGAAGAGGCCCACGAGAAACCTCCGCAGGGAGTAGTGTTTCAAACTTCTTAAGCGCACTGACCTCAGATCAGTTTTCGATTTAAGCTCCGACTCCGCAAGACCACGTTTGTACCCGGATGCTGATCCCGGATCAGTTTGTAACGACAAGCTCGTTTCTTGGCTCCTCGTTCAGCAGCTGTGACTTTGGCCTTTGTGTTTGAGTTTTTGGCCCTTTTAGTGGCCGATGAATAAGAACGGGAGTGAGCGGGAGGGAAAGGGGGAGGCGGGGAGGATGAAAGAACAGTGAAGAAAAGAAGAGATGAAGTGGGGGAGAGGTTACGGTTTAAAGTGAACAAGTGAGAGAGATGGAGAGATGCACACCTAAATCACGTACTTGTACACAAATGCGGACTATTTGATTTGCATTTATATCATCTGAATCACTTCTGGCAGAAAGCCCCACCTCTTGACTTTAGGCCACGCCCATTTAAAAGGATCTTAACAACTTGATTCAGCTTTATTTAAATAGGTAATATTTTTAGCTTCTTTTGTCTCAGTTAACAGTGATTTTGCTCCACCCAAGACGCTAAACAACTCAACTAAGAAGCTTGATGTGTGCCGATTTAACCTAATAGCTTTTATTTACTTGTATATATTTTTTACATTTTATCGTATTATTATTATTATTTTATTTTTAAAAAATTTTGGATGGGATCACGATTGATGAGTCATGATTCAGGGTTGACTGCCTGGGAATGGAGCTGTTTGTGAAAGTGGCAGGTGCAGGAGGCATGGGAGGTGTGTTGCTATAGGGATGGGCGAGTAAGTGTGTGTGTGGGTGTGTGTAAGTGTGTCTCTGTGTGTGTATGTGAGGCTCTTAGCATTGAGTTCTAGAACAGCGCTCAAACATACTGCAGCCTATGAGCGTGTGTGTGTGTGTGTGTGTGTGTGTGTGTGTGTGTGTGTGTGTTGGCAAGCCCTCCTCCCCAGAGTTCATGTTTTTCAGAGATTAATAGTGTTGCTATGTAAGGATTGGGCAACAGTGTTAAACGAAACCAAATGTTTTTGGGACGTGGCCCGAAACCCCTCAGCGGACTCCTCAGTAGAATTTGGGCCACTTCCCAAAAACATTTGGTTTCGTTTAATGCTCACTTGCCGTTGCCCAATCCCCTTCCCCGAGCAAAGCAAATGGGCCAGACCGAAGGTCAGCGGAGCTGGCGTTACGTTTGATCAGCCGATCGCAAACTTGATCCAGTGACATCATCGGTTCTTTGCATTAAACACTTGTTTTACTCGCGGACTAACTTTAGATTTCCCAGAAAGTGGCTAACCTGCTAAGGAACGCGGCCACCTGGTTAAATGAAGCAGCTTTTATAAAAACGAGGAGGAGTTAGTGATTTGCTAACTAAGGGAGAAAACACAAGAGCTGACACTGGAGACTCCTTCTATTCATGTTTTACATACATTTTCCTTACAGAAAACCTCCCCAAGGCGGTGCAAACTTTTGCACTCAGCTGTAGTTATTGATGTTAACTGTGTGTGTGTGTGTGTGTGTGTGTGTGTGTGTCAGGATATTGTTTTGGCTTTGAGGGTTCCTGGATAACAATGAATATTCCATTTCCCCTACTGCTCAGCTCAGGAACTCTGACATGACTTCATCTTGAGACACACACACACACACACACACACACACACACACCCTCTCTGTCTTCCTCTCTTCCTCTGCTAATATTGATTTTCACATGCCACATGTGTGGATTCATAATCTTATGTTTCCTCGACTCATATGCAGAGACACACAATCACATACACCCACACACACACCATCACACATACACACACACACACGTGCACACACCCTGCAGCTGCAAGACTGTCGTATTCGTTCAGCTCAGTCGCTGGAAGCCGAATTCGAGAAAGTTAAAGACGCACGCTAACGAGAAACATCTACTTCCTTTTGATTACAAAAACCAGACCCAGACGCCATCACACACTTTTTTATTTTCTTTTTTTTGGGGAGCGTTCTTGGGTTTGGAACCTTCAACATTCGTACGCTGCTTTGATTTTAACATTCCACATCCATCAAAATCAATTGAGTAAAAAATGGGGGGGAGGGGAGGGGGGGGGTAGGGGTGCTGAAGAAAGTGCAGCTGATTAAAGCCGTTAGCCGATGAGCTCCGCGGTCCTTGACGGGGTTTACGCTGGTTCATGCCACAGAACTGTCGAATTCTCTGATCCGATTGGCGTGAAGATTTTTTTTAATATAATGTCCATGTGAGGTTTATGAAAGATTACAGCAGGTGAGGATAAAGAGAGAGTTGGTGTGTGTGTGCACTAAAGTGACAGATTGATTGCGACTGAGTGAGAGATCGACTTGGATCAGACTCGCATCCAGAGTGCAAGTGTTTAAGCAAGCATCTTGTCTATGGAGTGTGTGCGCTGAAATAAATAACACTCACTTGAAAAATCTGGTCTGCACATGGTGAACAGAAAGAAAAAAAAAACAATCGAGTGTGTGTGTGCGCACCCGTCCTCGCTGCGGGGCGTCACCTCATACCACAGTGTTGTATCATCATTATGTTAAGATAAGATGTGCTGCAGTGTTTAGCTAACTCTCGCTAATTTTTGTTCACGTACTCAGTCTCCGCCCCAACTATTATTATTTGGAAACGTTTCTGAGACATTTTAAAATTGTTCAAATAACTTTAACGACTTGTACAGAATTCGTTCGAGGGATTAACCGTTTATTATTAACAATTTTTTTTTATCCTTACATCCTTATATGTGATTATAAACGATTGTTGTTTTTCGCTAGTTTGAAAGTTGAGTAGCTAGGAAGCCCACAACACAAACGAAATGGTTATTTAAAATAAATACATTAAGAAATAAATAAAAACTGGTTATCATAATCTAGTGAAGTATGACCGGAATGTTGGCTAAAACACATTAAGAAAACTGAACGAGTTTCTGATTATTATCTTGTTCAAACACAGATTAAAATGTACTTTTTTGCGATGTTGACAAAGTCAGTAAGTTACAAGAGAATTTTTTCCCTTGTTGCGCCGTCTCCGCTTGACAAGAAAAATATTATTTGAGTGTACTGAACATTAATTTCTTGCTGCATTTGACCACATGTTGTTTCACAGCTTTGTACTGGACGTTTTGTTTGGTTCCATCGTCCTGAATAATTTGCTAGTACAAATTGTTCAAGAGTCTACCAGATTGTCCGTTAGCTGATTGTACGTAGCGCAGCAATTTGGAACAAGATACGCAACAATAGGTATAAATTTTTTTCTCCATTTGGTCCCTTTTTTCTGTCTGATTGTTGAGGCAGTCCGATGACTGATTTAAAAACTTATAGCTATGCAAAAAACATTGAATAATAAAAAATAGCTAGCCGTTTGTCCATCACTGTAGATTGTTGGTGAGCGTTCCTGTCTAAACAGTTCTTATAGTTGGTTGCCAACCTTGGTGCGATATTTTCACCAACTAAATTTATTTTAATATAAAATTGCTGAACATCAAACTAACATAAGAATGGGTGTGTGGCAGGGGGCGTGTCCCTAATCTTTTCGTTCAAACTTTGTGGCATTACTTGTAGTCAATGTTTTTACTTCTTTCCATGCCGCTTGTTTTTATTTTATTTAAAAAAAAAATTTTTTTTACTCTACAAAGATGCACATCTTTACACTTGTAAAAAGCAACAGCTTGTTTTTTTATATCACATTTGGAGTATGTATGTGGTACCCTGTGCTGTTTCTCATTTTGTGGGTATTTCATCAGGATTATGAAGGAAAAAAGATAAGATAAAGAAAATTTGTATAAGTGATCGATTGAAAATGACAAAAAGAACGAGATAAAGATGTGTAAGACACACTTGAGTGCGTTATTATTTGCAGAACATTGTTGCAGCCCTCGCTGACTGGCATGATGTCATTTCCTTTACAGCTGGAGGAAAAATAAAGAAAAGGATGAGAGAGAGAGAGAAAAGCAAACATTTTCTCTCTCTTTCTGTACAGTCGGTCACAGAAAGACCCAGCTCGGGATTAGTGCATCGTCTCTGTGTCTTAGCTTTGTTTTTTGTTTTTTTTTTTGGATTTGCTCTTCTCAAACATTTTTTATGCCACGTAATGGCATGAACTTTCAAAAAAAAAAAGCAAATCTTGCTGACCCAGTGTTGAACTTGGAGTAGTTGTGCTTCAAACCGCAGAACTGACGCATGCTCAGTGGAGTGTGTTTGGGTCTATTCAGTGTTAAGTATTCAGACACTGATGGGGTTAAATATTTGAATCATCTCCTCACAGCTGTGCTCGTGTTTCGGCCAAGAAGCTAGTCCTTGTCTTTCTCGCTCTCTTTCTCTCCCTTTTCCTGGAACCTAGAGCCATGAATTACTGAAAGGACTTTTAGCGACCTAAACTGTCCCACCCTTAATCCATCCTGAAAAAGAACTAGGCCCCTATTTGATTAATGTGTATCCACTAATGTTCCCCTCAAACATAGCTAGCTCGCACGGTTAGTAATAATTATACATGTAAAATTCTCGCCTAAATCCTATCCAGTTATCTCATGCTAGCTAGCACAAAATGCTAAATAAAAAAATAAATAAATACAGTAAATGCATTTTTACAATTCCCCTTATAAAGTATATAACCTTTCAGGTTAGCTCATGCTAACTATAGCGTTTATAGAAAACACTATATGCATAAAAAATGATCAGAGAAATCCTATTAGGTTAGCTCATGCTAGATCGAGTGTAGCACCAGTGTAATAATTAATAATCAACATTTATTATTATGAGTTTAAATTCTACTCAGTCATCCTCATGTTAGCTCATGCTACCTAATACTGATAGGATTTCTCAGGTCAGTACTGTATACAATAGCTATTGCTGTCAGGTTAGCTTATGTTAGCTAGCACTAGTCACAATAGTTTACAGTTATTCTAAAATTATTTTAGAAATCCTCTCGGGTTAATACTTTTTTTTTTTTTTTTTTTACCAAGCTAACAGTTATGTGTAAAATGACAAATCAGTTGTTCCAGATTTGAAGGTATCTAGCTCACACTATTACTAATAATTATGAGTGAGAAATCCTGTCAGGTTAGCTCATGCTAGCTAGCACTTAAGCCAATCATTTTAAACATAGAAATTCTCTGAGAAATCTCATCAGGTTAGCTCATGCTAGCTAGCTGAATATTTAAAATGCTAATGTTTTCAAGCTAGCACTAAAAATAATAGTTGTTAATATGAAAATTCATATATTTCGAATATGAAAATTTGTAAAATGCCCTCAAATTCTGTCAGGTTGTGAGCATTTATTAATATTAGCATAATATTCTCTGAGCAATCCTCTCAGTTTAGCCGCTGCTAGTAGTGATAATTATCACTGGTCGCATCAATCTTGCGTATCTTTATTGTATTTGAACAGAATTATAATTATATAATCCGTCCAGTGTTCGTACTAATGACTTTGCTAGCTAGCCTGTTAGTCAGCATAATAGTCAGGAAGTCTATCTAGTCAGACGTCAGGATGCTAATTTCAGCAGGACCCAGTTTGACACACAGCTTGTTGAAAGACTATTTTGTTAACTAGCTTGCAGAGTAGACTAGGTTTTATCACTTGTCTGTTATAAAACAAATCAGAGCTGCATCTGGTGGCTGGAAATCCCATGCTATGCTAATCTAACCTGTCTGTCTACGAAGCAGTACACTGCTGTGCTAGCGCTATGCTAAACCAGTCCTCCTAGTCTTGGCAGGTTAAAACCAGAATCATGGAAATTATTAACATACCACTGCAACATGTGGTGTTCCATTTATATACACTCACACACACACCCACACACACACACAGGGCACTGAAGAATGCTGGGATATCATTTCACACAGTGAAGAGGAAGATGACAAGAAATGGAGAGACCTGGACAGTGTGAATGAGTCATGGGTGAAGGGAGAGAGAGAGAGAGAGAATGATAAACAATAGCAGAAGGAGAAAATTGATGGATGAAGGATGGGCAAATTAGAAATGGTGAATGATTGAGTAATCCTGAGAGAGAGAGAGAGAGAGAGAGGTAAAAAGAAAGAGGGAAACAGAATGTATCACCGTAATGTCACCACTGTGTCCCCACTGTGTCCAAAAGATTTGACAAACAAGAGCTTACAGTGTGGAAAAGGAAGATTTCGGCCTAGAGATAGACAGCAGCAAGCTGCTGCATCCAAGCTCAATGATGAGAGCGTGAAAAATCAGTGTGAGACGAAGAGATTATTTAGTTTTTGAGCAAAAGAATGAAGCTCAGGTGTTTCCAAATTGGATTCGTGTGCTTCAAAATCCTTTAACGATGTGCTTTTCTCAATATTTCTCTCATGGTTTGTTAGCTCGAGTCGTTGCATCCCGTTACGCTTTTTAACACTCCCTCACCCGTTTCCTCCAGTCGACAAGTCGACTCCAAGTTAAATTCAAACACATGATTCCTTGGGGCTCTAAAAACTTTCACGTCAAACCAGGACTTGTGCTGAAATTCCTGATGGATATAAAAAAGGCGAAAAAAAAGCAATTGACTTTTACAGAAGACTTCAAGCACAGTACGGTGATGAGACTTTTAGCCGGAGTAAAACAATTGAATGGTGCAAATGTTTTAAAGAAGGCCGTACATCCATAACAGACGATCCCTGCTGAAGTGGTTCGGCGCCTACTGCAGTCGTTCCCGTGAACATTCAGCAGGTGAAATGTCTGATCCTTGAAAAACAACGTCAATAGACGCATCTGTCTGTGGGAACTGTACACATAATCATTCACCAACACCACTTGCACGTTACTGGAACTCGACTGGGTGCTGGTCCACATCCCCTGTACAGTCCTGACCTCGCTCCAAGCAATTTCCATGGCTGGCTAGTGGTTCAGACGTGAAGCAGGCAGTCCAACATGGCTGAGGTCTACTGAGAAAGCTTCTACCACCATGCTGGGATAATTGCATTAATGCAGCAGAGGATCATATAAGAAATAAAGGTAGTTTTTACTCTGTTATTCTACACAATCAAAGAAAATCCTGGTTTGATTTGAACACCCCTTTTGCATCATTCAAGCTGATGAAGTAAGCATAAGAAGCACTGGAAGAGCCCTAAGGACTGCAACAGAAATTTAACTGAGGGCAGACTGGCGAGGTATCAACTGTTTTAGAGAGTGCACATTCTCATTTTGTCCCAGAATGCGCTTCTGCAACGTAGCTGCGGTGAAAGTGGCTATATTTCAACCATAAATCCTTATAAATCCATGTTTATTGAAGGAAAATGTGGAAAGCCGAGAGGCCGTGGCGGCGATTCTCATCTTGAGCTGAAAGAAGCGATGAACTGATCTTTAAAACAGAGTGAGGGAGCGATGCATGGAAAGGAGGATACAGACTGGACAGGAGACAAACCAGCCACGAGATCCCGGATCAGCTGTGCAAGACCTGCATAACCAGAAATTTGATCTGGCAAACTGTGTAAACCTTCTGTCCTCCCCTCGTTGTCTCACGCCCACCCCGTCGTCTTTCAGTACTCCCTCGCTCTCAGGAGCGGAAAAATGTCCCGAGGATTCAGAGTTGTGCAACAGAAAAGCACGCGAGTTTGGATCCTGACCACTGGCCAGGAGTCTCAGAGAGCGTAATGGGTCGGTGTCTCCAAGTGGGAGGGATGACGCCGGTCTCTCGTCTGTCTATCAAACTGAGACGTGGGGGGAAAATACAGTGGCTGGTTTTGTACATCTCGAAAGAAAAACACACTCTCGGGTCAGGGTCAGTAGCTGTCGTTAGCTGGTATCATAACCTGTTGCATCCTTCTCTTCTTGGTAATTTTTTTCCTCTCTGTAAAGGTACATGTTAAATTGTCCTTTAGTCTTTGCACGGTGGAATCTGTGAAACCCATAGTGGATTATCTGTTACACAGCTGAGAAACACATCACCTCTTCCCTGTGGAACGGGTTTCTCCTTTTTCTTTTTTTTTTTCCCTCTCTGTGTGCAAGTGGGTGTGTGATCTGTCTGACTGAAAGCGCACGTCTCGTCGACGTCCCACAATGCACTACAAATGCCATAACCGAAAACAACTACTCAAGGCCTCATATCTTTCTCTCTCTCTTTTATCTCGTGCTCTTTTTTTTGTGTGTGGCATCGGTCTGTGTCCCGATTCCATACGTCCCCTTGCTGTCTCCTTTTTTGTCAAATCTTGTTGATGTGTTCCAGCATCTTCATCGATGTTTCCAAGGTAGTCTGCTAAAAATAATGGTAACTGGGATGCATTAGGATTTTTTTTTTTTTTTATCCCCTCATGACGTTTTAAACGCGACAATCCGACTTTTCTCTTTGAATTAATATTCAAATAAATACTAAGCGCAGCTGTGGTTCCTGGTGTGTGTTCGGCGCTGTTGATGTAGGTGGGTCGAACACACCCCTCCAGTCGCACAAAGCAAAGCCTTTTGTCTCGTATTCCTGAAACGTCTCTGCTTTGTACGCTAATACAGGCTTTTCTTTCCTGCAACGGCGTTACTATGAAGGAAGTTGCATCATCGGTTTGTTTTTGTAAGGAAAAGAAGTCTCTTCCTGAGCGCCGTCGACTTATTAATAACTTCTTCGCTCCGCACGCTTCGCGGGTCACTTACTCGACATGGGTGTGGAAGGAAACAGCTGGGAGGAATGTGCAAAAGTCTGTGTGTGAGTGAGTGAGTGAGTGAGAGAGAAAGCGAGTGCGCAAATTGTTCTGTTAAAAAAAAAAAAACGCAATAATCCGTTCGTTCAAATGAAAATGAAGCGATTTATTGTTCAGCACATAGTAAAATCGAATGAAAAAAAGTTATATTCATCCTATCAATAAATGAATGAAAACGGTTAAGATGAGGGGGGGAATGAGACCTACAGTACAGTCGGCGTAACAGTTAATGAAACCGACTGGATTCCAACTGCCGTTAAACAGCGAAGAAGAAGAAATCAAAATAAAAAAAATGTAATGATGTGATTTTAATTATAAAATTATGGAATACAAAGATGAATACTGAATTAAACCCATGTAATATAATTAAAATCTTTAAATTCTGACGCTCAATCGAGGAAGATAAAGATCTCAGAAGTTTGATGAAGACTCAAGAGTTTCTTGTCAAAGTTCTAACATCTCAGTTCTGCCCAGAATTTGTTTTTTGCATGAATGACTGCTTTGCATTTCTGTCCTGTTTTCACCGCTCATACTCTGCATATATATATATATATATATATATGTGTGTGTTTGTGTGTGCGTGTGTCCACTGGGGACATGCCTGGCGTGTGGCCCTGCGTCCCCACATCCTGCTGAAAAGTGCTGCTCTGTTCGTCTCTCGTTCTCACATCTCTCCATTCTCCCTCCGTCTCTCACCATTGGCCGGCTCACGCTAATCTCTCGGATCCGATAAGAGACCTCGGATCTCGTCTGCAGGGTTCCGGATGTTTCTGAGCAGCATGGAGAGAATGGTGTGTGTATGTATGTGTGTGTATGTATGTGTGTGTGTGTGTATGTGTGTGTATGTGTGTGTGTATGTGTGTGTGTGTATGTGTGTGTGTGT
>QMIH01000494.1:85706-129815 GCA_003987875.1 Clarias batrachus
TGTGTGTGTGTATGTGTGTGTGTGTGTGAGAGGTCGAGGAACGGGGGACTGGGAGCGAAAGTCTGAAACTGTGCAAGAGAAAGACTGAGTGAATGAGGGCGCCACAGGAAGTCAGAAAGAGCTCCAGAGGTCACTTCCTGTGTGCAGAGCTTTTAAACTTTCACTGAGCAAGGCCATGGCTTTAGACAGTAATTTATTCATTTGATTCATATCAGCATGTAGGTTTAGTATTACTGTTTTGTGAAAATACTTACTGTGACTCTACAGGGTATAAAGTACTAGAGCGTTTAGTATCTTAATGCCTTTTAGTACTTTAAACTTAAAGGTTAGGACCTTTAATATTCAGTACTACTAAAACTTTACTACTACTACTGGGCACTAGCATTTTTCATACTTTTAATAATTGGTATTACTAAATTTCTGTTAGCAAAGGTACGGTGGATACAATCGCAGGTTAGAAAAACAAAAGTGTTTTATTTACCAAAGTAAACACTGGCAGTCAAATCAGTTACGAGCAATTAAACAACGTAAGTCACTAAACAGGCAGGGATTGGTCGATCTGCAAACAACGTGTACAAGAGTAATTCTAAATCTTAGTCAAAGAAATCGTCATACATAAACATCAGGATGGAACTCACTAGTGCGTATACTTTACAACACTCCTACTGTTCCGAGTTCTATTTATATCTGGTGTTAATGAGGAACAGGTGTGCCTTGTTACAACTCAGGTGAGCTGGACCGTGCACTCCGGGAGTTGCCGTCTGTTTCCACTATACTATACCATTCTGTTTTTAGTATCATATACCACTAAACAGTTTTCTACTATATGCCACTAGGTTTCTACTTACAATATTAAGTACTACCAAAGTTATTTCTGCTGCTTAGTGCTAAAGTTTTACCTTAAGTATTTAGTAATACTGAAAGTTATTACTTCTGCTTGGCGCTAGCATTTTATTTTTAATATTCAGCACTATTAAAGTTATTGATACTACCCTTATACGTTTAATATTTAGTAGTACTAAAATTATGACTATTACTTTGTAAGATACTTTGCTATATTACTTTAATGCAGGTTTGGGCTTACCCATTAACTATGAATTTTTGGCCTATAATATTACAGGACTTTTTAGTTTGATCTGTAGCACCACTTTATCCATTTAGTACATAGAGTGTTGTTACATGTAGTTTACTACTAATACTATGTATTACTAGTATTGTCAGTGTGTTAAATACTCGTATTTTTAGTACTGTAAGGTAAACTTACTGTGGGCCTGTAGTGTATTTTCTCTTTTGTTAGATTAGTAAGATTTGGATCGTGTATGATAGATTGATACCATCTTTTTGGATGTAAAGGTAATGTATACCATAGTAACTGTTGCTCTTATGTGAAATACTAGTATTTTTAGTACAGGTAGCTTGCAAGATTCCTCCTGTTCTTATTCTACTTTCTACTTTATTCTACTTCTAAAGTTAGTAGGTAAAACTACAGTAATTATAGGTAAGTTTGTTGATATATTTTTGGTAGTAAATAAGACGTAAGATCTGAATGCAAGCATGCATCTTTCATACAATCTTCTTTGTTGAAAGATTTTTTTTGTATAAATACTATTAAGCTGCAAGATTAGCTGCACTGTTATGTTTTACAGCTATTTTTATTTCAACTTGTTATAGATCATCCTAGATGGAATTTCTGTTCATCTTTGCTTGTAGCTACTAAGTCTTTAACACTGGGTACACTTGGTCACTTTAAGGCCATTCAGATGAATCTTAGTTGTAACATTGCTGTACTTAAAACAAGGTCACTTTTTATTACATGAAAAAAAACACAGTTTTAATTTATCAAGATGAAAAAAGAAGCCCAATTAAGGGGGAAACTACCCAACCTAGCACCACGACTCGGCTTTAAAAGTGTAACTTCTAGGGTGGGATGAGTGGTATGCCCAGTGTACATGCTACATCCTATGTCCATATGTCCCGAATTTAGACTTTTAACTTTTGTTGAAAGTGACCCATAAATGTTTCTCGGTCCGACTCTCTAAAATTGATGTCGCGACTTTGATAGAAAAGTGAAAATTTGGAAAACTGGAAAGGAACACATGTTCATGAATGCCTTTATTGCTACTGCTCTTGTACTTTTCAGTACTTCAGTACTACTACTTGGTGTGTAAAGCTTTTGTGATAATAAATAAGACTACTGAGTCTATATGCATTATAAATAATAACAGTTTTATTTTTATTGCAATTGTTTTGTACAGTTAGTGTGCAAAATTTAGTGTGAAAGAGTATTAAAAAGATTTTGAAGTAACTAAGTAGCTATTAACTTTTAATATGTACAAACACTAATAGGTTGTTCAGCGTTTAAAATTACTGCCAGTAAGTTTATAATGACGATTAAGTATGCGTAATTACTAGTCGTGTGTATGAATATGTTCTACATTCCCAAGTACATATATATGTGTGTGTGTTTGTGTTTGTGTGTGGGCCCAGGCATGTCATAAGCGCTGTAGCCTGCAGGCTGCAATTGATACGGCACATGTGGAGCGATTTCCTGTTTCTCTGACGATATCGTCTCTATCCTTTCAGTCTTTTAATAAACAAAAAAATGCCTAAAGAGGCCAGAAGGATTAAACAAATAAAACACCGCAGGACTGCGTCAAGGCCACGGCTGAGAAATAACCAGCGGCGGCCGTCAATCGGAGAACAACAGAGCGATTTAAATCATACGGAAGCTATTAAACAATCGTTAGCTGATTCAACCTCCTGAAGAGATTTGAGTTAAAAAGACTTCTAACTCCGACTGAGACGGTGCCAAGCTGCGACCTTTCAAAGCCCTTTCTTGGCGCAAGAAGGAAGGGAACTTAACACGGGACCGAGATTAAAGGGAAAGCACAGGGTGAGGGTGAGAAGGAACGGACAACATGCAAATTTAAACCTGCATCTGAAAAAAAAAAAAAAGAGCCGATTGAATTTACACATGGGAGGTTCTTCTTTTCATTATTATTCGTCTGCATCCTAATAAGACGGGGTCGTGGCCTGAGAGGGGACCCTTAACTGCAATTTGAAACACGTACCAAGAGTTCTGAGGTTCCTGCAAAAGCAAGTTGCGAAAGTCTGTTTAAACAAAGGAAGTGTGTGGATGAAGTAATACCGCAGCAGTGTGTTTTCACACACAGATACACTCGCGCTGACCCGACTTCAGAAAACACACATGGCTCCGCTGTCACTACGTTATCTCTAGTTTCCAAGGAGATGAACCCAAACACCTGAACATATGTTTCCCTTTACCGCAAATCATTTCCCCATCCGACACACACACACACACACACACACACACACACACACACACACGAGATACGTGCAACACTGGACATGAATTCTGCATTTGTAGTTAAACTTTTGACTTTAGGTATAAATGCCTGAAAGAATGACATGTCTGTTCTTTATTATGATGATTATTATTATTATTAATATTTAACCACAGCTTTGTAAGAGCGAGAGCATCTCATCCAGAGTTCGAACCCTACCATAGACTCAATCAGGCCGTTATTCTTTAAGCCACCTGTAACAGAAGACACATTGGTCAAAAGTTAACGCTTTCCAATTAATCATGATTGTATGTGTGTGTGTGTGTGTGTGTGTGTGTGTGTGTGTGTGTGTGTGTGGCAAACGGGGACGAGTTCTCGAACTTGACCCCAGGCCTCAAGGTTAAGAGACGTGAGCCAGGGGTTTTACGACACACAGATGAGCTGTTAAAGTCGGCGCAGGTCAGCTGGAACGTAGGTTTGTAAAAGCGGCTCGAGCTAGTGAATAAATCAGTACTGAAATCACTAAGCGAAGTGGACGCAAATACTTTTATTATAATTATACATTTATTGTTTACTTAACAAGACTTTTGGTGATCAGGAGTCTCAGGACCCAAACGTCCAGATTAAGACAAACAAATTTCTGGATTTTTCGCGCAGCTTACAAGTGTTAAGGAAACGTCCGTACAGGAAGTCGCACTAATGCAGCGCATCTGAAGAGAGGAGAGGTGTGTTTACTGATCGCGGGCGTTCTGTACTGTTCGCTGGTAAACAAAGCACACGCCGTGGAAATGAGAGCGAGAGCTGGAACATGGTGCCATGTTTGAAGCGTGTTCTTATCTTTATTACAGAGCAGCTTTCGCTGATGTTTTTCAGTAGAAAGTGTGTGTGTGTGTGTGTGTGTGTGTGTGTGTGTGTGTGTGTGTGTGTGTGTGTGAGTGAGCTCAACATTTCCAGACTTCTTGTCTTCACATTTGGCTTTTGTTTGACTTTTTGTTTTTCACCCCGAACAGGAAAGATGACCCGATGGAACGGAAATCGCGCACTTTTCACCGTGACCAGGGGACATGTCATTAAGCTGTTGTGTTAAGTTAAAGATGTGAGACTAAATGTAACTCCATTGAAGCTAAAACAAAAAGGCTCATTCCTTGAGTTTGGAAGTGACGAGCTAATTTGTGGGTGATTAGCTAATACATTTTTCCCAGATTTTTTTTTTTTTATTATTATTATTTTGTAATGATATTTGCAGCTTTACATACGACAAAAAGGGCGTGTCAGAAGGGGTGGTATTGGTATCTGAATTCTGCTTCGGATATTTCCAGCTTAGATTTAGGTACATTTTATTTGAAACAATTTAGGAAGAAGGTACAAGAATGATCATGGAATGATGGAATGATCAAAGAGTCAGAAATACCGTTCAAGTTTACACACTGCATCTTTAAATGCCGCGCGCTTTGTACGATTCCCAAACGCTCAGAGTATCAATAGTGCAGTGATGCTTTTTATTCCCCACAGCAGGCAGAGGGTTTAGCTAAGGACAGTGGTGTGTGCGCGTGCGTGTGTGTACACAAGCATGTGTTCAGGACTCTGATTCAGAACTCATCACACACTTTTGTTTTTCGTTTTTTTTTTTGTGCTTTGGCTAGGGCATCAATGCAAGCTTCCGAATGCTGAGAAAACCGCAACCACGAAACCACCGTGCAGCCTGTCAGAAACTCCGGCTCTGCACTTCCTCATATGGGTTTTAAATCAGTGTCAGTGTTGCGGTGGTTAATTTACGAGTTGTTAAAAGATGTGAAATAAAACAATAATTTAAATGAGGAATTCATATTTCTCATTAGAGAAAAACTTCTTTCTTGTACATATTTCAAGCTTGAACCTTTTTTTTTTTTTTTGGCATCTTATTCATGTTCCACACACAACTTCTCGAAACACGTCCATGAAGCTGTGTCTTGTGGTAGCTGGCTTAATTGAGCTACATAGCAACGGTATCGAAGTGTGTGTGGGGCTTAGGGATGGAAAATGAAAAGGCAATTCATATCAAAGATTAATTGTGATGGACAGAGAAATGCAACTTGGCTATATATTGTGGGTGTGTGTGAGAGAAAGAGACACACCTTTCCTACATGAGCTCATTTAATATCCAGGTTCATGTTCCCTCTGACGTGTGTGTGTGTGTGTGTGTGTGTGAGTGTGTGTGTGTGTGTGTAAGCGCGCGCGAGTGTGTGTGTGTGTGTGTTTGTGTGTGTGTGTGTGTGTGTGAGTGTGTGTGTGTGTGTGTGAGAGAAAGATCGACTCGTTGAACAGCATGTTTATTGTTCGGATCAAGGAACTGCAGAGGCAGTCCAGGTTAAACATTACCTTTTATTGTGTCACAATTCAAACGGATTACACGCCCCTTAACAGCTTTGATTGGATCGGAAGGATTTTAAAGGAACAGTCTGTCGAAATTTTGGATAAAAAATAATTAAACATGCAACAAATATACATATTTGTAGCGGTCAGATGCCCTTAATGAGGGAGTGGTTAGTTCCCTAAACTGTTAAAAGATTGCTGTTCATTTTTTTCCCTCTTGTAACTGTCCATCATTAAAAAAAAACAAGCACCTATGTGATATTATGGCGGCCATCTTGGACAAACCAATGTTGGATTCTCGTCACGCTCTCTCTCTCTGGATGATGCTGAAGTTACAATTCAAACTTGATCAAGTGAACGTTGTTTCTTTCTGCTATTTTCAGTTAAACTGTAAGTGACTCTTAAATGATTCAGATGCACATGAATGGAGAAGAGTTGGCTAGCTATGTTAGCCTCGTAGCCTTGAGTTCTTGTTAGTCTTCCGGCTGCTCCTGTCAAGGCGTCGCCGCAGCAGACCATCTGGCACTAGTATTTACACCGGATGCTCTTCCTGACACAACCCTCCCATTTTATCCGGGCAGTGCATCCAGTGGCTGAGGGTTTGGGCCTTGGATGGGAATTGAACCCAGGTCCTTCCGTATGACGGGCGAGAAACCTACCACTGAGACACCAATGGTGATAGCCTCTTTCGAAACGAAATTCCAACAACAAACGTCCTCATTGATCAACTATATATTGAGTTAATAAGGGAAAGTGCTTTGTTGTAGGCTTAAAGGTTCACACAAGTGATGACTTGTTTTTCAAATTTTCCACAACTTTACCCAAAGCTGTAATTATCTATAAAATAAATCATTGTAATCATTGCTATCGGCAATAACTGAACTGTTCGAGTGAAAGGGTGCATTAGAAGAAAGCGAAATGGACAGAAACGCAGCAAATGAAGGCTGTTTACCGACAGTGTTTTCCATGAGCTAACCAGAGATGAACACAAGACTGAGAGAGAGACTTCAGTGTCCCACTTTCCCAGCTGAGTCACTGACACACCCTGATCCTTCAGATAGATATGTGTGCACGCCGTCAATCCGTTTATCTCTCTGTCATTCTATCCAGGTTTTAGAGAAGTAACGCTTATAGTAGATTGCTAATCTACAACTAGCTAAAAATCACGACTAACTAGCTAGCACATACTGTAGCTGTCGAGTGTTTCAGCCAGAATATTAAAAAATAAAATGGATCTTGATAACTGGTGCGGTGTATGTGGAATATCAACATTTACCTCAGATATGTTCTTAAATCGCTACGAAAAAGCTCACTAAGGCCATAACTGCTCAGTAAATTTACACTTGGAATCATCTAGGACTTCTTTCTTACTTCACTGAAGTGGTCAGTAGACCAGAAAAATTAGCTGTACATTTAAACAAAGTGCAACACGCTACTAGGTTTATGGTTTGCGCTAACAGATTAGCTTGTTGAGTGTTGTCATTGGTTTAGCTAAAAAGGTCTGGTTAATCAAATAAGGTGTTTCTGTGAGAAACATCATGAGCTCAGTGGTTAAGGTGTTGGACAGCTGACCAAAAGGTCTCAGGTTCAAACCCCACCACCAAGATGCCACTGTTGGGCCTTTGAGCTTAAATTGTTTAGATGTATAATAAGATTAAAAAAATAAATGTAAGCCATTCTGGACGAGGGTGCCTGCCAATTGCTGCAATTATGTAATGTGGTCATACAAAAAAAACCTGGTACGACCATAATACAACTGAAATTACGATGGTAAAAAGTGTATGGGTGTATACGTGTGTGCTTATGTGTGTGCTTATGTGTGTGTGTGTGTGTGTGTGTATATATATATATATGTATGTATGTATGTATGTGTATATATATNNATACTGTACATCATACTTTTTTTTTCTTTTTTTGAAGTTTGTAGAAATGTTTTTGGCTGACATATATATTGAGATTATATATATATATACTACATTTATTGCTATACATTATATATTGATGTATATTATATTACTGTAATATTATTAATAATGTTATCCTATACTGTACATCATACTTTTTTTTTCTTTTTTTGAAGTTTGTAGAAATGTTTTTGGCTGACATATATATTGAGATGAAATGTGTGTGTTGTAGATTTACTCTAGATGGCTGATTGCTACAGATAAACAGAGGCTTACAAATTAAACACACCCAAAGTAGTAAAACGATGACCTTTAATTCCACTTATGAACAAACACACACACACAAAACTAGTGACCTTTAATTTTACTCGCTCTGACTGACTCGGACTCAGACTCGCGCTCTGATTGGTCATCGCGCTCAAAGGAAACGGGTGGGGCTAACGGGTCACGTGGTGCCTTTAGCTCCTCTCGCAGCTCGGACGATTCTCATTCGTGCGAGTGTGCGCACGCGGTCCAGTATAGACATGCACGCGGGTGTGTAGACGCGCAACCGGGCAGCGAGCGCTCGTGCAGGGAAAAGCGCGAGGATGAGCGGTCGGGAGTGAACCCTAGAGGCGCGGTGCAGTCTGGGAAAAGAGAGGAAAGGCATGCCTGCTTGGCGGAGTGTGCTTTTATAGTAAAAAAAAAAAAAGAGCGGAATAAATCGCACACACAGGCGCGGGCGTACACAGGTGAGTGCTTTAATACATTTGCTCCGCGCGTTTATACACGCACGCGCTTTTTTTTTCACGTGCGTATTGCAGTGTTTTTTTTCCCTTTTCCCGCGTGCACTTTCAGCTGCAGATAACACATGGTGCGTTCTAGATTGTTCTTTTCCCAGTATTGTTATTGTTGGGGTGTGGAGCTGCGACTCAACCTCTACTCCACTTTGCTATTAATAGTGTTTGTGAGTTTGTTATAAAGATAGAAAGAAAGTGTGTCCCTGCTTGAATGGGCGGGACGCACGCGCAATCTGGGGGGCAGCGCTCGCGCACGGATCTGTGATTGGGGTGGGGGGTGTTAAAAGTTTTTCTCAAACGGCTGTGTGGGGGATCGCGGCACTGTGGGATACTCCGTGTGTGTGTGCGTGTTGCTGCGTCTCAACACGCCATAAGCTCGAGCGCGCTGTGCACGTGACGCATCTGTTTACTCGTGCGCACGTCCCTGCTCCTCATGACTGTGATCACCTCTGAGACACATTAAAGTGTGTATGAACATCTGTAAGACCTCGGGTCATCTGTAATGATCATCACCTAGACTGAGCCCCCTGCTGGGCGGAAGTGTACAAGATGCTATAAAATGACTCCGTATAGAGTTTGTAGAAATAGTTAAAACGTTAAATATAAACAATAATCTGCTGATCTTTAATGTAATCAGTGATATTATTATTATTATTATTATTATTATTATTTGAAGTCCACATACATGTCTGTGTGTGTCTCTGTACAGCAGAACTCTGTCTCACTTATTAATAGACAGAAATCCCATTCTGTAAGGTTGAGTATCTGACGCCTTGTTTACACTAAKYTGTAVYYCTTTGGTGCTCAGACAAATACAAATACACTCCCTGTTCGGTAATCGGAGAGAGAATCACAGATGAGAAATGGAAAAAGTCGATCAGATAAAGATGAAGTTTTGTCTTAAAACGACTCCAGCGTGTTAAAATTCACTTCTACCACTTCAGCGCTGTTATTTCAGCCAAAGTGAAAATATGAACTAATCCCAGTCAAAATATTCACTTTATCTTTTCTCATTAATATCTATTGNTGCAGGTGTTTGTTTACATTGAGACAGTAGCGCATTAGTAGATTATTTTAAAGTAGATTATTAAATCCCACACATAACTGTTCATAACATCACTTTTACTCCACATTTAGATTTCATTTATGGTGCAGATTAAACTTCAGCCAGAGATCTAAGGACTGCAAAAAATGTAGTACATTTCTGTCCAGACAGTTTTGCGTGATTCTGTGACGCAATCTGTCTGGACAGACAGACAAATTTTTCGGAGACAGGTTTCAGGTCCTCCAATGTGAGAAAAAGATATTGAAAGAGTGAGTTCTGACCAACGTACAGAGAAAAACTTTATTTTATTTATATAGATACACACTTGGCATAATGAGAGATTTTTTTTGCAAAAAAAAAGTCATAAGTATTGTATTGCTTTTTGATTTAATGACTTTTAGATGTACTAATCTCGCAAGTGACCAATTGACCGCGATCTAGCGTGTCTGCTCCGCCCCCTTTTTCTATGTCAGTTTTTGTTTTTTCAAGTAAACATGGGTTATTTGTTTCTCACTTCTCGTCTTCACTCTGTTCACTTCACTATTTAGGTGTTTATTCGTGTTTTTGAATAAGTTGGAAGAAGCCTAGCTAGTTTGTGGCTAGCATGTAGCCAGCTAACGGTAGCAAACAAGAATTTTACGCATTTACGTTCTCAGACCAGCGAACTCCATGGTATGTTCGCTGCAGTTAGCTGCGTCCTAGCCGGCTAGTAAATTACGAATTACTTGAACTCGTTCACTTTGTATCCGGCTGACTTTAACAAACGAGCGTTTAACGTATTTACCTTCTCAAGCCAACAGAAACTCTACAGCAGGGGTCTCAAACTCAGTTCCTGGAGGGCCGCAGCCCTACAGAGTTTTGTTCCAACCATAATTAAAAGCACCTGATCCAACTAAACAAGTCATTAAGGCTTATTTGAAAACTACATAGTATGTATGTTGGAGCAGGGTTGGAACAAAGCTCTGTAGGGCTTCGGCCCTCCAGGAACTGAGTTTGAGACCCCTGCTCTACAGCAATTTTTTTTATTGACGTGTAACTAACTAACGTGCGTTTATGCTGCTTGATGAACTCATTTGAAGTAACCAGGTGACGTTTTAGCCCGTGTCTCTGAGACTCTGCTGAATTGCACACTCGGAGTTCATTTTATCGACGCTTGATTTTTTTAGGGTTCATCGGAGATTCCGCGTCCCGAGTGTTCGGGTAATCAGCTGGGCTTGATGACTAAGAATCAACGTTGTGTTGTCTACTCACCCAACCCCCACCCTGTGCGGTTCTGCGTCTCACACGATTATATAATGAGCTGCCTGTGCTCTGCAGACTCCACCGTGGGTTTTAGCACCTAGACACTGTCTGTCTGTGTGTGTGTGTGTGTGTGTGTGTGTGTGTGTGTGTGAGCATCACATCACATGTTAAGTGCTATTTGTATAGTTTGTGGTGGTCTGCATTTGGCATCGAACCATCATCATGGTTGTTTATCGAAACAGTAAAATGCTGAAGTGTGTGTGTGAGAGAGAGGGGATGACTGGATGAATCCTCTCCCTGGGTAGCCCTGACCACACAATAGTGCATTGATTGAACCGGACGCTGTGTGTGTCTTGTGACTGTGCCATCGTAATGCGGGTGTCCCGTTCCCGTGTGTGTGTGTGTGTGTGTGCGCGCGATTCCAGAACCCCTGCATTTGTTTCCCACAAGTCAGCACAGTAACAGGCTGTGTCATGCAACCTGTGTGTGTGTGTGTGTGTGTGAGAGAATAATGGACTGTATCTGGAGACTGTGCAGCTGTTGTAAATCCCAATAGCCTCTTTAATTCTCTCTCTCTCTCTCTCTCGCTGCAGTGATTGTGCTGAAGTGTGTGTGTGTGTTGCATTGCATAACCCTTCAGTCTCAGTCCATCTGTCTCTGATATAAACTAAGTGTTTCACACTCGGGATCAGTCGCTCTCGGGATGTGCCGTTAACCTTATCGTTCTTAGCTGTAGTTCGTCTTCAGAGTTCTTTTTTAAAAAAGATATATATATATATATATATATATATATAAGCGTTCCTGTAGACGTGTAGTTGCTATGGAAACGGTCAGTACCGCTCTTATTTGTTTATTGGCAGAAACTGTAACAGCTCTGACGCCGTGTGAAGTTGCGGCTGTTTTATAAGACGTGGAACTATCAGCTCTGTGCCGTGAGCGCGTGTGCGTCTTTCTTGCGGCGTGTACTTTTTCGTTTTTGTTCGGGAGCTTCCGGCGTGCGTCGCCACGGCGACGAGATAAACTGGGTCGACCCCGCCCTCTGTGTCGGGTCAGCCGGTGAGCCGTGTGCAGGGATTTAAACTCGCGGATTTGCTTAATCGGCTTCATGCTCGTGCAGATGCTACTTAGTGTTTTTCTACTCTGTTTGTTCTCAGACTCGCCCGCAGCCTGAGGAGGTGTGTGTGTGTGTGTGTGTCAAGTCAAGAGAGAAGAGGTATTAAAGATGAATAAAATGCCTGTTTGAACTCACTCACTCTCTCTGTCTGTTAAAGTGATGGTTAACTTTTATTTACACACACACACACACGCACACAAAGGAAGGTAGAGATAATGGTGTGAAAGGGAGATCACTAAAAATGTACTGATGAAAAAGTGGGGGAGGGAAAATCCTCTCTGTCTCTGTCTGTTGTTCGTCCACCTCTCTGTTTTTCTGTCTCTTTGACCGTCTTGCTTCTTTTATAGGAATGCTCCCCTGCAGTCAGGAAAGTGTGTATGGGTGTGTGTGTGTGTGTGTGTGTGCGCGCAATTTGATGAGGTTGTGTGTGTGCGCGTTGTGTTTTGCCTGCCAAATAAGTTCCTTGAAGCCCAAGTCACCTCTCTCTCTCTCTCTCTCTCTCTCTCTCTCTCTCTCTCTTTCTCTCTCTCTGTCTTTTATTATTAAAGAGTAGTAAAGTATAAAATGCAGCACCGTCTCACAGCACATGTCATTTCGTGTGTGTGCGCACAGGATCCTAGCCGAGCGGGGAGATGAGTGGCGAGACGAGCGCGGAGGTGACGTCCCCCACCAGCGGCGGACAGAAGGAGCGATATTTCGACCGGGTGAACGAGAGCGACCCGGAGTACCAGCGCGCGCGCAACATGCCGGCCGACCTGCGGCAGGACTTCAACATGATGGAGCAGAAGAAGAGGGTCACACACATCCTGCAGAGTCCTGTGAGTCACACACACTCACTCGCACACAGTGCCAGTGAAACCATGGCAACGAACTGAGATATGAACGCCCACTCGGTACTTTAGAGCGATGTAAAGTGAAACTGGTTGCTCGTGTGAAGACGGCGATCTCGAGTCCAGATGAGCCGCGCGCAGGTTCTCACAGACACAGCTGCAGTGTGCAGGGCAACCACACCCGTCTGACTCTAACACACACACACACACACACACACACACACGTATATGCAGGTCTCACGTCAGAGCTTGCGGTGTTGGCTGGACTGCTGTGGTTTAGGGTGTAAAGCAGTTTTACTGCATGGGTGTGTGTGTGTGTGTGTGTGTGTGTGTGAGAGAGAGAGAGAGAGGATCGACAGCCTGTTACATAAGTCTGTGAATGTTTGTTGTTGATTGTGCAAAAACAAAATGGCAAAGATTATCAAGATCAACCGTGAACAGTTGCAAATATCACACATTTTCATCTATTTAATCCCAACAAATGACGTGAGGCAAATCGGTGCGTTTCCATCGGAGACACGTTTGATTTGTACCGTGCCCAGGAACGATGGCTCCCGAATCCTCCCTCCTCCGCTGGACAGCGTCCACGTGATTTTTGGTCTCCGTTCTCGGCTATGCGTAAGAATTTACTTCCTCCTATACAGCAGGTGGCAGTATGCACAATTAAACACAAGAGAATAAGAGAACCGTCTTTGCACTATGCTTAATATTATTTATATTTCCGTGGGAAAATTTTCAAGAGCAACGCCTTCCTACTGCATCAGCTATGAGCTGTGTAGGTCAGAGGAGGAGACACGGACATGACGTCGCGTCTAAACAAAGCGATCTGCTTCCGTTCTCGGATAGCAGTTCGATGTTTGCCCGAGTACGCTGTATCGTTCCTGAGAAAACCTCTTTCGATGGACGTGGACATTGTTCCCAAGGGCAGAACGAAGTGTTAACTGCTCGAAGTGCGCCAGACTTTTGGGGACAAGTGTTGTCGGAAATGATCCCAGAACCCTGGAGTGAAAACGCCCTTAATGATGATCGTACTTTTAACGGACGAAAAAGGGAAAAAAAAAGTCAGTCAGAAAATGTAGCTTTTACACAAACTACAGGGAAATATGATGCAAAACAACAAAAAGTTCTCAATTAATAGTCGGGTTTTTAATCGGTTTCATTCTTCAAATGCGTCCGGCGATCAGTGATTTAATCGTTAGCATTTCCAGTTAAACACCGGCGCAAAATAAAAGCGCTGTCTCAAGCTTCAGTACTCTTAAGGTATTAATGTTGGTAATTAGGCGGTTAATTAGGCTTAATGTAACGTAACACTTGGCTGATGAATTATTGATTTTGCCCACCCCTGAGCAAGTGAAAGTCCAGATTGGTTCAACCTAAAGTTTTGTTGTTTTTGTTTTGTTTTTGTTTACCTCAGCGACACAATCTTTTCAAACACCACTGATTTATACGGTGTAATAATTCACCCGTCGTCGTCTTGTTTGTAGCTTTCACATGTATAGCAGTAAACGTATAGCCAGACGTGTGCGTGTGTGTGTTACTCAGTGCCGGAGGGGACAGTGTGGGAACGAAACCAACCGTCGTAATGTTGTGGGTGTTTTCATGAGGTCATCGTATTACGCCAGCTGCCACTGATCCTGTTTCCCGTGTGTGTGTGATGTTAATATAATGTCAGCGCTGATGTTTCACATGATCATGTATCATAATGCACACAAGTACAGATCAGAAACATGTCTCTCGTCTATAAATCGTGATTTGTATAAATGTTGTGTGGAATGATGATGAGGTTGTCTGGTAGAGTCGCGCGCCACACAATAGAACAGATCGAGATGGATATTTTGCAATATTAAGAAATAGACTTTAAATATCGTGACGTTTTCTGTACGTTGCTTTTAATATCCGTAGTAAAGATTTCTGACGATTTCATACTGTAGTTCTGGTCAGATTACCTCATTCTTGCTAGTTTTAGACGGACTTGGCTGCCTTTTCAGAATACTCGCATTGCAATGTCGTCATGAAACATGATCATTTGAAGTCGTGTCTTGGAAAAAAAAAATGCGTTTAGCATTTGCGTGATGTTTTCATAAAAACACGCCAGTGGCTTTAGCGCTGTCAACAGGGTACAGTGGGGAAAAACCATCATGATCTCACCCATTATACCGTGTGTGTTTGTGTTAGTTAACCGTCTAGCTTCACTGGTGCCGTTGCTTATTACCTAATCTAAGGTGATGTAAACAGAACAGCAGAGAACAAATCAAATTAGCCTGGAGCGTGTTTTTCTTGAACGCCAGCCGAGTGCGCTGGGAAACGAGATGCGTATTCAACACGCGGAGAGGGAGGGAAGAGCTGTGGTTTTTAAGAATTATGGTGTCACATTGTTAATCTCGCAGCTTAGAGTCGTGTTGAGAGAAATCTCCCTCCGCGTGCGTTTTTAGGGTCACTTTTTTTTTTTTTTTTTATGTTCCAACCTGTAAATTTCTAATTTCATACACACTTGGCACAACATGAGAAATTCTGTCAAACAGTTAGCAGTAAAAAAAAAAAAATCCCGTCAGGTTATATTAGGTTAGCCTTTAAAAATAAAAAGGTTTTAAGTAATTCTTTTGAATGTGTAAAGCTGCTTTGCGATAATGTAAATAATGGAATATAGCTGTAAGTGTAGATATAACAAGTGCGTGAAAATCTAGCTTAAAACCATTTTGAAAGTACTTCCAGTTTGTTTATTTGCTAGCTCACATTAGCAGTAAGGGTTATAACTATTATTTGCAAAAAATATATATATTCTTGACAGTCCTCTCAGAAATTTTCAGGTTAGCTCATGTTAGCTAGACAAATAGCTTTAGATGAAAATATTACAAACATACAGCTTAACACCATGCTAAAAGTTTTATCAGTGTTTATTTCCTAGTGAGCGTTAGCAGTATGGTTTATGATTATGAAAAATTACTATGAAAAATGCCAGACTGCCCTTGTGTCAGATTGGCTTATGTTAGCTAATGATGTAGCGTTAGGTTTAAGTATTACATGCATATGAAAATGCAGCTTAAAAGTACTTAAAGCATATGTTTATTTGCTAATTATAAGTATTGAATTCATGACAATCCTCTCAGAAATTTTCAGGCTAGCTTATGTTAGTTGGTCATATAGCTTTAGGTGCAAATATTATAAATGTACAGCTTAACACCATGGTAGAAGTCCTTTTAGTGTTTATTTGGTATCTAGAAGTAGTAAAATAGATGGACTGATTTTATATATATATATATATATATTTTAAAGTTACCTGACTGTCCTCTAACAGATTGGCTTGTTAGCTAGTTTTTTATAGCATTAGATGTAAATATTACATAAATATGAAAATATTCCTTTAAACCGTGCTAGAAATCCTTTAACCTTATGTTCATTCACTAGCTTGAATTAGCAGTAATGGTTCTGACTATTGTTTACAAAATAGTTGTCTGATAATCCTCTCAGAAATCGTGTCAGATTATCCTATTTAGTTAGTCATAAAGGTTTAGGTATAAATATTATGAAAATACTCCTTAAACCCCTGTTAGAAATCCTTTCAGCTTATGTTTATTTGCTAGCTAGCATTAACAGTGTGGGTTGTGACTCATATATTTATTTATTTTATTTTTTTGTTTGATATTCCTCTCAGAAATCCTGTCAGGTTGGATTTGGTTAGCTAGTCGTGTAGCTTTAGAAGTAGATGTAGCAAATGTGTGAAAGTAGACCATAAAACCGTACTGGAAGAACTTCCAGCTTATTGTTATTTGCTAGCTAGCATTAGCAGTAAATGTTATAACTTTTTAAAAAAAAGAAAACTCCTGACAGCCCTCTCAGAATTTTTCAGGTTAGCTTGTGTTAGCTCGCTTTGCTGAACATACAGCTTAAGACTCTACCAGTAGTCTTTTTAGCTTATGTTTCAGCTCGAAATAGCTTACGAACGTCCTTTCAGAAATTATCTTATGTTAGCTAGATTATTAGAGTTAGGTGTAAATATTACAGCATAAAACCCTGCTAGAATCCTTTCAGTTCATGTTTATTTGTTCGATTGAGTTAGCATTAATGGTATTGATTTGTTATTTACATATTTGTAAACCTCTCATAAATCGTGTCAGGTTAGCTTATTTAGCCAGTCATCTAAATCTATGAAATATTATGAAATTTATATGTAAATATTATGAAAATACCCCTTAAATCCCTGCTAGAAATTCTTTCAGAATGTTTTATTTGCCAGCTAGCATTAACAGGTTACAGCAATTTTTCTTTGGTTTCTTAAATTGCTTGACATTTCTCTCAGAGAACATTTCGGGTTAGCTTGTGTGTGTCTATATGTAAACACATCTAGAAATTTTGTCAGAAGCACACAAGGCTAATTTGTATTTACTCAGCTAGTTATACATTAACACGGAGTATTTAGGAGTACAGCCTAGAAAAGCCCCTTAGACATCCTGTTAGGTTGTCACACATCAGCTAGTTGTGTATCTTACGGTTTGTATATGATAAATCTATAAATAAATGTAAAAAATCAGCTCATTTCAACCGGCTATCTGTTGTTAGCAGCTTTGCTAAATGGCATCATCATGAAAGGAATGATTATGAACTTTTTTTTATAATACAGGTTTTAAAAAAATCAGCTCAAGTGTCATGTTAGCTAGCTTTAGGATTTCTGATAATCTGTAAGAATATTTGTATTCAAATTCCTGTCAGAGTTATTTAGTTTTTTATATAGCTAGCGGTCATAAGCAGTGATAATCATAAACGTTCATGAATATTGCTTTAAAAAAAAAAAAGGATCTTGTTCTTATCAGGTTTGCTAGCAAGCTATTATTAGCACTGAGACATGTATTTCTGTGTTGTAAATGATCCATTTAGAAACCCGGTCAGATTAGGTTGTTAGCTAGGTATTAGTAGTGAAGATTATGAGCATTAATTCCTCCTGTCGGATTAGCTCATGTTAGCCAGCTCGTTATAATTAGCACTGAGGATAATGAATGTTTTTGATTGTGCTCTCAGAAATCCTGCTAGTTTGGATTTGTAAGCTAGTTATAGAGTTATGAAGTGAGGATTTGTGAACACACTAGCTTATGAATGTCAGGGACTTTCCTACTTCATGCTTAGTCTGTCAGGTTTTAGCAGCGCTTCTCGGTTAAATTCACAAAGCTTAGCCATAATGCTGTGCTTGTTTTTTTGCTTTTTCTTCCTTTCTGCTTTTGTTTGTCAAGCGGTATTTGTGTTCGAGCTCTTGAGTTTCGTGGTTTCTTTTTGCTTTAGAGCGTTTCGGGTTAGCAGCTAATTATCCTTCTGAGTGTTACGAAAGACAAACCGCACGAACTCTGAAGTGTTTCAGGCTGCGCAGTGTAATCCCAGACACCCCGAGAGGAAAAACTCCGAAATTAAGAAAGGGATGGAGAAAGTGTGGCTGGAACAGTGGCGAATGAGAGAAATGCATGCTGGGATATGGCCGTATTGTGTATCGTGAAGTATTTTGGCGTGTCCACCTTCCTGACCTCTTGTATTGTGAAATTTTCAGTGATTGTTGTGACATGTCCGAGAGAAATAAGAGCGTGTGCACACGCGCGCGTGTGTTGCTTGGCGTGTTCTTGCTTCATCACGTACACTGTCCTGTGCACACAAACCTGACGACGTGTGTGTGTGTGAGCATGTTTACAGTAGATGCTGCCCAGGATAATGAATCGGGCCGAAACCATGTATGTCACACCACACTCCCTGACACCCATCATTACCGTCGCCGCGTGGCTCATCACGTTGGTGATCCGGGCTGGGCTCCAAGTCTGCTTTTAATACTTCGCAGTCCTGAGAGATGTTTTGATGTCATTGACTTGAGTAGAGTGTGTGTGTGAGAGAGATTACCTTGAACTTTTGCTTAGCTGTCAGGAAACGCGATCTTTCCGTTCTCCCGCCGCATATAGTTTTCCGTTTCTGAATCCCGAATGGCGTTAATGTAACATACAGGGTGGTTTCATTATCAAACCATAAGCAGTCAGTAAGTCATTGTTTAGGATCTGGCTTAAGGGGGGACGAATGGACCAAGTTTTATTCACGGTAATGCTAAAGGCTTTTGTATATTTAATAGTTTTTTTATATTTAATTGTTTTTTTTATTCGTCCTATAGAAGTCCTAAAGAAAGCTCTACATATTTAGCATTTTAGTGAGAGTAAACTTGTAATTGCGGGAGGGGAAAAACTTTGTATAGTTAAACAATAAACATGATATGATACGTTTTTGATACGTTCACATTTTGGTAAAACATTGCTGTTCCTCAGCAGTTATTTGCCTTTTTCTGCCAGCAGGTGGTGGTATTGCACAAACAGTTAAACTTAAAAAGCAGCAGCGATAATCTTGCAAAATGAGAGTATTTCTACGGAACGTATGAACACTGTTTTATTTGAAAGCTATGGTGTTTGTTTTTTTGTTGTTGTTTTTTTAGTAACTCTGCCTTTTTGATGTTTATTAGTAATTATTTAAAAAAATCTACTCTGAAACTGACCCACTGATTTAATATATAGATCGTTTTGATTGCGTAATCGGTTTAATCGCACAGCTGTATGATCTAAAGAATTGAAAACCCAAGGATGTTTTAAAGTTGCAGGTCAACAAGAGTGTTTCTTTGTAGTAAACACCGAGTTGAGACGATGTACTCTTTCTGTGTCTCAGGCGTTCAAGGACGAGCTGGAAGGTCTGATCCAGGAACAGATGAATAAGGGAAATCACCCAGCCGGCCTCCTCGCCCTGCGCCAGATTGCCGACTTCTTCATGGCCAGCTCTATGGGAGGATACCCCACCTCCCCCCTCAGTAAGTATCGCATCGGTGCAGTCCGTCGCACAGTGGGTCGTATGCATGTTAGGCTTCAGCCTGGTGTGTCCTGGAACCTGATTGGTCAGTTTAATGACGGAGGTTCTCATGGGTGTGTAGACATTAATCAGATGTTTATATTTATGTGCTTGTTTGTGTTTCTGTAGTAACAGCTCGTTTGCAGGAAATGAAACCGTGTTAGTATAATGTCCTATTCACACGGAACTAGTATTAACCCGGGGACCTCGCGTGATTTTAGCAAGTCTGTGATTTGCCAGAGTTTTTATGTTTTTGTTTCTTCTGAGCCTTTTTTTTTTTGGTATCTTAACGTATGGGAAGACTGGAGGTCACGTTGGAGTGCCGGGTCATATCGCTGTGTACACCATCCAACAATACAATGTGTGTAAAAAGAGAAAGCTGAAAACCATCAGAAGAGCGAAAGCACAAAGAATGATTAGAAGGTGATGGGAGACATGTATGTAGCAGCATGTATAGAGTAAACACTCTGCTGTTTATTTCACAGAGCTAGAAATATAACATTTGCAAACCAAAAAGTTCACATCCTAATTTGAAGTTAATGTGTTGCACATAAATAAATCTCAAAAGCGTGCATCTCGAGATATTAGATTTTAACCCGGTGAAATGTAAATGACACTCGGTGCGATTATATAAACAACTATATTTGTTTTTTGTTTGTTTTTGTTTGTTTGTTTCCAATAACTGGACATCCATAAATTCTCTCTCTGCCTCACACAGTCTTAAGTGCTATTTGTACAGCATTGGTATTATCTGGGGACCTCGAGGGATTCAGAAATTCAGACTATTATCTCTCAGTATTTTACAGAGTGTGTAAGTGATGTCACGGGAACTGGCCGCGACCCAGCGTGTGTATCTCTGGAATGCAGGACTATAATCATCGGACAACAGTTCCTGTCTTCCTCTCACATGTCCGTAATGAGCTGAAGGAAGTGTTTACCAGCTCATTTTATTACTCAAGTGTTCCTGCTGGTCTTGAGCCAGAATGGCTTAATGACAGAATGTCGGTGTTATCGAGCCGACCTTTGCTTCGCCAGCGGAATGTTGCGATTTGTAATTAATTGCATTAATCTTGAAGATGATTATGATGATGGTTGAGTCAGATTGGAAATGGAAGCGTTTTTAACTAGAAGACGTGTTCAAACATTGAATCTAAATCGACTTGACTTGGGTTTCTTGTTCTTGTCAAGTTGTCAGTCTTGTCCCCTAATTATGCGGTTGTTGTTTTTTTTATGAGTAACACAAAAATGCACCGCACGCTACACGATCTGCAGAAATTACGATCTTTGACAAGTTCACTTCCTGAACTCACTCGCTGCTGGGCGTTTCGAGCTTCCGAGGGGAAGTTGACAAGGGCGTGGTGGTGGTGGTGGTGAAGTAACTTGGTTCTTCCCAGAGTTCACTCACAAGCAAAGCAGCAGCTAGTTTGCTTACACACACGCAAACACGCACACAAAGTCGAATATGCAGCCGTGAAGCGTTTTTGGGTAGAATAGGCGTAGAAAAACGTTAGAGTTCTGGTCGTGACCGAGTCTGAATTCGGATGCTGTGATTTATTTTATTTTTTCCTCCGCAGGTTTGGGCATGGTGTCCCCCATAAACGATCTTTTCGCCACCGAGTCCGGCTCCATGGTGAAGGGCGAGAAACAGGCGAGATGTAAACTGGCCAGTCTGTACCGGCTGGTCGACCTCTTCAGCTGGGCTCACTTCTCCAACGCCTACATCACCGTGAGGCTTCACTTTACACTGCGACCGTTATTGCGTGTTGTGTTGTTGGCAAATTAGCATCAGATTGGTCAGAAAATGCATTAATATGGTAACATTATTTAACATGCACTTTTTCCAAACTCATTTGTGGAGAAGATATCAGCTCGTTGTTCTTGCGGTTAAATGTGTTTTAATTATCATTGTGTATTGGAAAGCTGATGATCAGAGCAGCCCTCTTTTTTCCCCTTAACCAGTTCAGGCACACTGTCCTGCTTATGGAAAAACAGGGACATAAGCCGAATGTCTATTTTTGTAGGCACTCGAAAGGAAATGGAGTGAAAGACATGTTATATATAGTAGTAAAACAACAACACAGCTGTTGTGTGACAAAAGGAATGAGATGTGTGTGTGTGTATGTGTGTGTGTAGGTTCGTGTCAGTAAGGAGCAGGACCACATTCTCATCATGCCCAGAGGGTTGTCATTCGCCGAGGCTTCAGCTTCTAATCTGGTAAACAAACGCACACATGTCGGCTTTTCTGAGGACCTTCTCTTGATCTACTACTGAGCCAGCGCTTAAACCAGAAGGAAATACTTTGCTTGTTAGTGTTGTGTTTGTTAGTTTTTCCAAATAAAAGTGTAAACATGATTTTGTGAGGACCGGGTGATTTATAAGGACATGTGACGCCGTCCTATCATTGTGGGGACCGAAAATGGGAAAAAAGGGACCTCACAATTATCAGGTCAAATGTCTTTACAGCCACTTGGGCTAAAGTATGCTGCGTGTGTGTGTGTGTGTGTGTGTGTGTGGGTGAGTAGCAAGAAGACGGATGTGGGGACAGCAAGTGCATGTCTTTAACATAGGTTGTTAAGTTGAGTTAAAAGTAATTTTTAAAATCTTTTTCATAAGAATGATCGAATGCAACGGTCGAGTTGCTAGAATAAACCTGAAGTCATAACGTCACCCTGCTCGTGTTTTGTAAACAATCGTCGTTTCTGCGCGATGAACCGATTACATAACGAACTTCGTGTGAACATCCCGCAGGACGTCGAGACGGGTGCCGGGTTTCACGCGCAATCCGTTTAAGCATCGCATTTTAATCGCAGATAATTTCATCACTCGGTCGACCTCCTGTCCGTTACGCGCGCGGCGATATCCGATAGCATTCCTGCGTCGTAGCAGCTGTTGCTGTTTTGGTGAATTCCTCCTCGTCAGCTGATAAGACCGGAATGCAGCGCGTGAGCCTTGGGCACGTTGCCTTGACCTGCCGTTCCTCGTGTGCCTTCATTCAGTAGTCATAATACCAGCAGAGCACGAACCTCAGTTTACTACAGGGAAACACAAATCTCCAAGCAGCCTGTCGTCAGTGGTAAGAGTTCAGAAGCTGTTCGTTTGAACTCTACAGGTTTTAACAGGATCGGTTTTTGAGAAACCACCCCATCGAACTCGACTCGTTTCATTGCAGCACGTAATTCAGCCGGTTACATAAGGCATAAACGCGTCGGTGTGTGTGTGTGTGGGTAGATGATGCTTACTGATGGTGACGAGAGGCTTTTTGATGCTCGTCTGCTGCAAAGACGTTAAAAAGGGTGAATTATGCGAGGAATAAAACATGACAGGATGTGGCGTCAGGGGGGGGAAATAATAATAAGCACCAGGTGGTGTGATAAACCAGAGGTGCTGAAGACGCCCCGGAGCCGTTTGCGATAAACAGGAGCCGGTGTAGAGTTGTGTGCAAAGGTTTGTGCACCCTTAGTGTATATTTAATAGAGGTTTAATCTGGTTTATGGCACATGTGCTTTATTCCTCAGTTTTTTTTCACAAAAAGGTGGGGGGGGGGTTGTTGTGCACATTCCTAAAAATACTGCAGTAATGACTGAAAAGAAAAGTCTCTTATTTATTTATATAGCATTGAACATCTACAAGTTGACCAAAGTGCTTTACAGAACAAATAAAGAAGTAATAAAATAACAAAAAAGAGAAATCAACATAAATTAAAGAATTGAACAATAGAACATAAAGCATTGAAACAATCCTATGAATATGTTTCAGTCAGGATAAATAACATGGATTAAATGGATCTGATGGTGAATTAAAACTTCTGGAAACTTGTCAGTAAGTCGTAGCTGATGTGTCTCTGCAGGTGAAGGTGAACATCCTGGGCGATGTGGTGGATCAGGGCTCCACTAACCTCCGCGTCGACATGGCCGGCTTCAGCCCGCACGCCGCCATCTACTCCATGAGACCGGACGTGCGCTGCCTCGTCCACTTGCACACCCCGGCCGCCGCAGCCGTGAGTATCGCCGTCGCGCCGATCCCCGCACTGCCGCCGCCTGCCGTTACGGGAGTCCTGAAACCCACCTTCGTTTGTGCAGGTGTCGTCGATGAAGTGCGGCCTGCTGCCCATCTCCCAGGAGTCGCTGATCCTCGGAGACGTGGCCTACTACAGCTACCAGGGGAGTCTGGACGACAAGGAGGAGAGGGCGGAGCTTCAGAAAGCGCTCGGACCCTCGGCCAAGGTGCCGCACGATTTAGTGTTTGAAGAAGAACGCGCAGCTAATAAAAGGAACCCGTTTATTATGATGCGTAGACGCAGGGTTCACACACTCCTCACACACTGATCGCTCTGTTCTCCAGGTGCTCGTTCTGAGGAACCACGGTGTGGTGGCTTTAGGAGAAACCATCGAAGAGGCTTTCCACTACATTTATACCGCCCAGTTGGCCTGCGAGATCCAGGTGTGTGTGTGTGGTACATGTAATTATTTTAACATGTTTTCAATGCTGGGACTTTATACTTGGTTGAAAAAAAGAAAACAGCTCTATGTGTGGGTGTGTGTGTGTTCACTGCAGAAGAATGCGTTTGTGTGTGTGTGTGTGTGTGTGCGCTCTGTTAATGAATTATAGGGAGATTTAGGGGAATTTCTGTTCCTTGGGAAATATCCCTGCTCTGGAGTAAACAGACCATACAACACCCACTAAACTGTGTGTGTGTGTGTGTGTGTGTGTGTAGGTGAATGCATTCTCGTGTGCAGGGGGATTGGAGAACCTCATCGTGTTGGATCTGGAGAAGTACAAGAGCAGAACGCAGGGCGTGGCTGAGACCGGCGTGAACATGGGCTCTCAGCAAAAGTGGAAAGTGGGAGAGCTCGAGTTCGAGTCGCTCATGAGGATGCTCGACAACCTGGTGTGTGTGTGTGTGTGTGTGTGTCTGTGTGAGAGAGATCATTAAATTTCTGTCCCAGTGCTGTAATGTAAGATCCTTGCGCTCCATCCTAGGGTTTCCGAACAGGCTACGCTTACCGTCACCCGGTGGTGCGGGACAAGCCGCGGCACAAGAGCGAGGTGGAGATCCCGGCCACGGTGACGGCGTTCTCGTTGGACGAGCCGGCCGACCCGTCCCGCCTTCATTTACGCCTCCTTCAGCAGCGGCAGCAGAGGGAGAAAACGCGCTGGCTCAACTCGCCCAACTGCTACACTAAGATCAACGTGGCAGACGGAGGAGGCGCTGAGGAGAACGGCCGCGTCAAGACCATGGTGTGTGTGTGTGTGTGTGTGTGCGCGCGTCGGTGGAGGCATGGGAGTTTAGCATTTTCACTTTCAGAGTATGTGGGTGGACAAGCAGAAGCGTGACTTAAAAAGTGCCGTCATTACAGCACGTTTGTGTGCGTTTACATAAGACGACTTCGATTCTGCTGCCACCTAGTGGGGGAATTATATATTACAGTGTCTCAAAGCCCAGTCATACTGCACTTGATTGTTTTCAAATGTTGGTCTGAACAGTTTCTGCCGAACTTTATATTCCGGGTCTCACGTCCTGTTGTAGGTGAGATTTATCGGAAACGTTTGCGCACTTTTTATGCTCAAATGATCTTTAAGAAACAGAACTGCAGTGAATTTGGATGATGTCATACCTCTGTTGTCTGTTCTTACTTTTTGTAAAAGAAAATGAAAACATTTTTTGTACTAGTATACACAGCGGAACGTCGGGATACATATTTAATTAATTCTGCAGACCAGTTCTTGAGGGAAAATTTGAGTCACAATATGAATTTTAGCTTTAAGAAATATTACCAATACCCCCAAAAATATTACCAATTTTTTTACAAATGTGCGAAAAATCAGGTAGCATTTGAACACATGCCGAAGTTAAATGTTGGTATCGTGCGTTGACGCTTTTTTCTGACTGAAAAAACAAAATTCCGCTGACGATAACAAGCTTTAAACTTAGACACGCAACTTAGCCGGCATTCAGTTCATGTTTGTACGCCATAAATACTTCGTGTACAGATGCAATATTTTTTTGCAAAATTTTAATTTTTAAGCTGAAACTTTGTAAGGAAGGGCATTCGCATGCCGAGATTTTACTGTATGTAAGAGGTCTGAAATCTTGTCATGTACAAAGCACAATCAATGAATATTATACTGATGGATGCAGTTGTATATTTTGCTATATAATAATTCTCTTGCTCCCCTTTTTCTCTCTCTTTCTCTCAGTGGATGCGGTCCGATGACGGCGGCAGCACCAGTGGCACTCCAATCCGCATCGAGGACCCAAATCAGTTTGTTCCTCTGAACACGGACCCGGACGAGGTTGTCCAGAAGAGGAATAAAGTGCGTGTCTTTTTAGTACTTTTATTAGCAGCCTCGTCTAGCTTGTCTTTTAAATTTTTTGTTTTGGGTCAAAACATTTTTTTTTCCTTCACAAATAGTCTGTTGTTACTTTTCTTCAACGTCTCTTCTGGGTTAAGACACCTTTTCCTTTCTGGCTTGTTTCAGATCCGAGAGCAGAATCGCTTCGACATGATGTCTGCCGGCCCACAGTCTCAGCTCCTCGCTGGCATTGTTGTGGAGAGACCACCGGTGGGTGCTCCTCTCTTTTCACTGCTTTCCTGATCTCGGCCTCTGTCCACGTTTTCTATGGTTGTAGCCATAGGGAGCTATGTAATAAGCAGATTAGGGGAGGGTGGGAGGCGGATAAAAATAATTCCGTGTCATAAGGTGAAGAGAACAAGGTTTTGTTGGCTAACAAAGACTAGGACGCAAGGTTTTAAGCATGGAGTTCTCTTGATGACCACTAGATGTCACCAAACTATAACTTTAAAAGGATGAGTTTATGATTTTTGTTCTACATATATTTATTATTAATTAGTGAATAATGCAACTGCTTTTTCTGTCGTCATGGTAACTTTCAGTTCAGTTTTGCTCATAAAACATTGTTAAATTTTACAGGGCTGTTTATTTCAGTGTTTTCCACAGGATGTTAAAACTGTTGTTTTTTTTTTTAGTCATACAGCCTTTATTATTTAACGTTAGCTATTGAGAGTTAACTTTACACTATTTTTATGTTGTTTTTAACACACATCAAGATTAATTGATAACATTATTAGCTTAATATTAGATTAACTTTATCACTGATGACTGTGGCAGGACAAATTAGATCATATCTCATTAGACTATAACAATAACTAGACTAATATAATAACATAATCAGGCTAAATTCAGGCCCCCACAGTCAAGGTAATTAGTGCAAAAATTTATTTATATTTGTTGAGAAAATACAGGAGCACATGAACAAGGGAGAACTGCTTGGTGAAGGAATTTGAGCATGTAGTTCTCCTGATGACCACAGAGTGTCGCCAAATTCAAACATTCTAAGATGTCATTGTAGTGTTGTAGGTAAATAACCTTGCTTAACCTAGTTCATGTTTGCGTGTTGCTTTAAAGGAGCAGCTCTCTGCCAAGGTAAAGTGCTCTCTTGTTTTTCAGTTGGTTTGAAAGCTCTTTCAGTTGTCGCCATTCAGTCAGAAAAATTTATTTGGTTTCTGCCCATTGCACCGCGTGTGTACATTTTTATTTTATTGTTCCTTTAATTTAAGTTGTATTGAAACCGAGACGTGTGCACGCATTCCTGAGTGTGTTAGCCTTTAATCCCAGTCGCCGTCATCATCGTTATTGTAGTAGTGTTTAATTTGTCGTCACTCGTGCAGCAGGTTTTTTTTTTTTTTTTAATCATGAGCATGATGGACTGCTCACATGGGTGTTGTCACCTTGAGAGTCTGTGAGTGTGTGGGATGAAGTGCAACACTAAGGTGTTGTCTGACTCTTTGTGCTTTGGTGTCTCTTTCTCTTGCATACTTTTTTACACAATCACACACACACACACACACACACACACACACACAGCCATACACAGGTGGAGACGAGGAAGAGGCCGAGCCTTTGCCGCCCAACCCATTCAGTGAACTCAGCGAGAGAGACCTGGACAACTATAAACAACAAGTGGACCGCCAACAGCTGGGGCTTGACGGTAACACACACACACTTCCATTTGCAGACTCAGTCTTTCACATAATTAGCAAGATTTCATCCAAGCTGGAGGAGGAAAAAAAAAAAAACAGTTTCCTGTATCAGCAGATGATGAAACGTTTCAACATTTGGTTTGGGACACAGACGTTTAAAATGATCAGCTAGCTAAAGTGTCTTATGAGCTAGTATTCAGTGTCAAGGTTGAGCACGTCTCAGCTAATCGTTACGCTAGCTAGCTAGTTATTTAGCTTATTTTGCATTATTTATCATTATTAGACATTATGTGGATTGCAACACAACCTGTTTCCATGGAATCATCTCCTCACTTCTCCTCTTGCTGGAAATCGTTTAATACTTGCAAAACACACCAAGACATACCACAGTCCTCACACACACACACACACACACAACACCCACCCTTCTGTGTGTCATCTTTCTGAATAAAAATCCACTGTTGCTCACAAGTTGTCGATGCTAATCACATGAGCTAGCCCTGTCTTAGCTCCTCAGTCAATACACACGTTCTCAAATCCAGTCTACTGTGAGTAACGCGCGTGAGGGGACCACAGGGACCGGTTATTGACCCCACACACACACACATCCATGGAAAAATCAATCAGATGGGGACACTTTGACCTAAAATGAGCTCAATTACAGTCAAAACCCGATACCTTTTGAGTTTAATTGATTTTTACAGAACTTATCAACGTTTCCAAGGAAATTTCTTAATTTCTGGCTAAAAACCGAATGGATATGAACGCAACATACTGTTACAAAGTTTTTAGATAGATAGATAAACACATTATGTACATTTTTTAATTTTTTTTCTTAAGTAATTTTACTTTTAGCTCACAAACATGCTCGTGTTAAAGCTAGCAGGGACTATAATCACCCTACACGCGTGTACATGCACAGTTTGTTTTGAAATTCACATTTAAAAATGAACATGAAGAATGATTATTGAATTACAACTGAAATGTTTTATGAACTTTTTTTATGTGGAAGTTTTTTATTTTTATTTTTTATTTTTTTGGGGGGGTCCAGATTTCATAATTAGCTTCCCAACAGAATACATTCTAGCTAGGTTATTTAAAAGAAAATATGAAGTTTAAAATATGAACAAAGTAGCTAGATATCCTTTTAATCTTTTTTTTTTTTTATGGAACCAGCAAGATTATATATTTTTTTTAAGAATGTAAGCAAATTAGGAAATGTATAACTAGAGTTTATTTTCCATGAATAATATATAAAATCTTCAATATTTACCTTTAAACTTGAACATTAAAACGCTATACATGACACTAGGATTTGGTAAGTTTTTGGCTCTTTATCTTCACTTTCTGTCTGTAAAACTAATGCCGTGTGCTGCATGAATCCCTGTGAGATCAAACAACAAGAAATCCAGAATGTGAATGAAATAACAAACTCCTTTCTAACCAGTGATGCAGCAATGATTATAAAATTTTAAGATCCGCTTTTAATCCACCTACTCGCGCTCCTGGATCAGTCACAAGTTTCTCAAAAAAGTCGAATCGATGCTATGTAATTTTAGCCGCTTAAATCATTTTTTATTATCCTTTAAATAAGTGTCTGCTAAATAAGTCTGCTTCTGTAGGTGATTATTCAGATAGTGTGACTCTTTATGAAAAGAGTTATATAACGTGCAATTGGCTTCAGTCAGTGTTAGCCAAACTAGCCGTGCATGCTAACATGCTAGCATTCTAGCAACCAGCAGTTCCAGGTAAACGTTTTCCTAAAGTGAACCTGTGCATCGTGATCTCCAGGAGCTTGAGGTTTTTACTCCCCAGAAACTGCACGTCTGTCTAACCTGTCTTACTTGTAAACCTTTGTGTGTCTCTGTGTGTATGTATGTGTGTGTGTGTGTACTAATCCCTCCTCCATTCATGGCTGCAGAGGAGGAGGAGCAGGATCAGCTAACGTCTGATGACGCTTCCACGCTCTCACCGTCTGCCTCTCAAACTCAGTCCCCACCACACACACCTGCTAAAGAAGGTAGAGACGGAGATCATGTGACCGTGCCATGTAAACCGCTAACGCTGCATGTGTAATAATCATACAATTTTAGTACAAATTAAAAAAAAAAATTTTTACATAGTTAATGTTTATGGTGAAACTCTAATCAAAGTGCAACTGAAATGTTTTCTCCAGAAAGATTTTTTTTTTTTTAACCTTAAACTTAAAAAAACAATAATGCTCTTTTTTCCAAAGCAAATTTTGCAGATTAACTTTCCAGAAGAATACTGTCTGGCTAATTTATTTATGTTAAAAAAAAAAAATTAAAAACAAATTAGCTAGATATTCTTTTCATATTTTCTTTAAAAAAGGAGCCAGCAAGATTTTCCCCTGAAATAACGTTGCTAAAGCTTTTTCTTTTTTTGGTGGGGGGAGTTTAAGTATCTTTATTTTATCTAGCTTATTTTCAATAAATAAAAATTTAACTAGTTAACTTTTTAGCTAGTCATAGTTTCTTACTAGTTTATTTACTGTGGGAACTAAAATCTATCTAGTATGTTGTGGAATGAAATACATTCTCGCAAGTCCATTTTTCAAACTCGATATAACTCGTGAACTTGTGAAATGAAATTACTAATGAATGTTTTTAAAAAAATAAAACTTATCTACTAAAAGCTATTTACTAGCTAGATATTTCTCAAGTAATGATTTGTCTATTTCTTTAAGAAAAAAATTGGACATTCATCAGTAATTTTTTCAAATGAGCAAATACAGTTAGTCAGCAAAAGAAAAACTTATTATTCCATTTATTATGAAAAAATAATAAAACAAGCAAAGCATTTAAAGTTTTGGTTGTAGCTAGTGTTTTTGAGATTCCTACGATTAACATTTTACTTTGATTTGCTGGCTGCCGCCCCGGTAAGCACATAATTGTTAGCTTTATACTAGAATTAAAAAAAACAAATCTTTAAAAGATAACTTTGTCTTCCTCGTCTGTTGTTTTTGCGATTTAGTCAAAGTAGTTTCTTGATTGTCATTGAAAAACTTCAACTTTTTCCCCCCCGCAATTTCCCATCTCCTAGAGAACCACACGAACGTCCTGCTGAACGGCAAAGGCTCGCACGACGATGATGAAGAGGAGCTGATAAAGCGTGTGGAGAGCGTGGAGATCACGAGCGAGAAGATCGAGGAGGTCCTCTCACTCGAGAGCTCGCCCTCCAAATCACCCGGCAAGAAGAAGAAGAAATTCCGGACGCCTTCGTTCCTTAAGAAGAATAAGAAGAAAGAGAAAGCTGAGGCCTGAGGGATGAGCGGGAAAGGGAGCGGAGCCACAAGCAGTCTGTCCACCCGTCTGTTTACCCTTCGTTTTAACATTTATTTTAAAAAGTTTTGTTTCTTAGAATTTTTTTTTTTTTTTTTACACAAAAGCCTTTGACATACTATATAATCACTGTTATGGCTTTAAATTTTTTTTTTTTTTTTTTTTACAACCTTCGGCACATTTTAACTTTTTTTGGGACGGGAACATGAGGGTGATACATTGAAAGTGTGTCAGTTTTTCAAGAGAAAAAGCTAAAAATTACTCGTCCATATGGGTTCTTCCTCAAAATGAACACACACACACACACACACACACACACATCTGGCAAACATCATGCCATGTAAAACAACAATTCAAACACAAAAACCACTGTTATTGTTTTAGTGTGTGTGTGTGTTGTCATGTTTGAATTTTCTCCTCCCAAGACACGCAAATGTGTTTGAATTGTGTTGATGGCTGATAATCCTGTTTTACACACACACACGCACACACAATCACGTTTTAGTGAAGTGTATCTCATCGTAGCCTCGTTCACCTTTTAGCCCTTTTAACCCGTGTAGTTTTCTTTTTCTTTTAACATTTTGTACTCATTTCTACACTTTACTGAGAGCCTACGCATTTTTTTTCTTCTTCCTCTTTTCTCTAAAGCTGATCGTGTACGCTGTTCGATGTTTCTCCATCCTATAACTCGAATGACTAAAACAACCACATGTGATTACATATAGAAGTAAACTGGATGTGTGGGAAAGTAACGGTTTATTTTTCTGCCGCACTTTTAACGTAGTGTATGTGTTATATATATGTAAACAGATACTCGTGCATACAGACGATTTCGAGAGATTTGCAGGAAGTTGGCGGGAAAAGGAAGTCCAGGAAGGAAAATACAATGGGATTAAGCAAAATAAAAAACCTTTTATATATATANTAAACAAAGGTTTAATATTTGCGTCCTTTTAAACAGAGTAAAGTGAATTCTCAGCGTGACCCCTTTTTGTGATTTGGGAAAAGATTTCTTTAGTTTGATGTAATAGCAAGACCGAGGTTGTTGAGCTGCCTGTTGTTTGGGAAAACCTTTGCGTCTCCATGATGTAAATCCTGCAGCAGCTTGACACCTCGGCAAGACAAAAGGGTTACGTTTAAAAATTCAGTAGAAGCAAATTAATTTTCACAACTAATTCAGTAAATAAATAAAAATACACACACACACACAATCCAGAAAACTCTGCCATGCTTTTCGTCTTATGCCAATTTATCGTTTAAGAAAAGAAAAAAGGTTGGAGCGATCCGGTTGCTTGGTTTCAGTAGAATTTTTTGGATGGAAATATAATTTCAAAGAGTCATGAGTTTTCAGGCAGCTTTTCCTCAGAGATCTCGTTCTCTAAACTAGAACATTTGAATGGGTCAACTTTACTCCCCCCCATTTTTTTTTGCCCAGGAAAATAAAAATACACTAAACTTTAAGTGTTCGGGGCAGATTTCTGAGACATAATCTCCAAAACCGGAGCAACATTTCAATAAATTATGCGTTTATTTTGCGTAATTCAAGAGGAGAGGCCAAAAGCTGCGGTTACACTTCATGCGTCCCTCGCCTCCGAGCAGCTTTCGACAAACACTTTTTAAGTTTAAATGAGGAATAAAAAGGAGTCGTCTGGAGGCAATCGATCCCAGCGAGCAATGTGAAGTGAGTGTGCGGACGGGGTCATCTCTTATTTGTGTAAATAGCACGTGGCTTTCAGGCGCTGCCAAGTGAACTAGGAGGCTGAGCGGAGTGATGAGATTGGAGGGGCCGGGGGCAAGAGGAAAGAAAAGCTCATGCATGTTTTATTGCTGTATTTTTGTTTTTTGTCTGCAGTTTATTTTCCTTCATTGTTGTTTTTATTTAGTTTACAGAGATTTACACGTTTTATTAACCACTTTATGAGCGTTAAATCTTGTGTTTTCTTGCTCTGATCAGAGGCTGTTTGCACCTTTTTTTTTTTTTATTATTCTAAAAAACAAAAAAAAATTAACAAATGCTTATTTTCTCTGTTGCTTTTTTTTTTTGGCTTTGGCATGCAAGTGTGTGAGCCGAACCTCGTGACCTGTGAAGAAAAGAATTACAACATATATAAATTGTAATCTAATGAACTTGCTTTAGATTATATGGCTAATCAATGTAAATTCACAAATAAAAAAAAAAAAGCTATTTTAAGAAAACCGGTCTGGTCTGGTCTGGTCAATCCTTGTTTTTGTTCCACATGAATATCATGATTTGGGATTTTTATGCTGCATCATTCTCTATTTTACATCCAAGTTTATATTTCTACATTAACCAAAGAAATGAACTCGTGCACCATTTTTGTCATGATGCTGACTCAGTGCTGCTCTGTTTCTGTAGTGCACAGTGATGCGTAAAGGTCACGCGTGGGTGTGTGTGTGTGCGCGCGCGCTTCTTAAAATAAAGTAATGGAACGTTATAACGGTTAAACCAAACTACAACCCAAAGAGAAACTTTCACTTTTCCCTATTTATTACTGTCCAAGACTTCCTTGCTGGTTTGTATTATAAACTAATGCAAACTAAATGATCGAAGTTGAAATATTCCCCATGTTTTAAATATTAGAGATGAAGTCATCTCAAAAAAAAAAATTTTTTTTTTTTTGGTTAATCTTAAGCATATTTCAAACCTTTTATTTAAAGATTTTTTTTTGTCAATTTAACAATTCTCAGCTTTAAAAACATTTATAAATCGTTTAAAGGTTTTTTGGAGGCTTTTTTCCCTTATTTTAACTTTATTGGATCTTGTTTCATCTTGTAAGCTTGTTGCTTTTTCTAGCCAAATTGCCAAAATTTATTGGCCGTGTCTTTTTTTTTTTTTTTTTAATCAGATAGAAATGTAAAACTTCTTTGGAAATTTCATTTTTTAATAATTTCCAGTTAATAATAGTTAAAAAAAAAAAAAAAAAACATTCGGCTAATTTCCAGTTAAATTCAGGAATATGACGGTTTAACGTTGCTAATCTTTTTTTTTTTACATAAGAAGAGCAGGTGCAAGTTGAAGACCCAATAAATATTCAAATGTCTGCTGTACATCATTTTAGAATTCTGGCAAAAGTATTCACTAATTAACAAAAGAAATAGAAAGATAAACATGGCACTTTGGTTTAGAATTGTTTTAGGTAAAAATTCTATGGAGTTTGTATGTTGATTTAATTCTTTTGAAATTGTTAATGTTTAAAAAAAAAACATTTTAAAATATATTTAAATTTGTCTAGTCAAATTAGTTCTGTTAATTATGAATAACTTTTAAGTAGTAAGAAGTCGAGGAAGGGGAAGTAGACGGGGTGTTCTCCTGAAAGATATAGCAGAGGTATTTTTCAAGTACGTTTAAGAAAATCCTTTATCCCAAATTAACAAAAATTAAAGTCGTTTTAAATTTTATATCTTTTCAGCCGAGAGAGAAAAACACCAAAGCCTACAAACACCCAACTCATCACAAAAAAGCTCAGTTACAGTCAGAATTGAACAAACTCAAATCTTTTAAATTAAAGTGACTTTCACTGATCGTTATTTATGGGTGTTGGCAAAAAGAGAGGTGTATACTGTACTATATGAATAAATGGAGACGCTGGGGAATTCTTTGTACCATGGAATATTCTAACTAAATCAAATAATGAAACAGTCTTCGGGGCTTTGTACTGTTAAATGTCAGCCATTTTGAAAACATAAAGCCGTACCCAAATATAGATGCGTACTCTGTGTATAACCACAATAACCACACCCTTCTTGGTCCAATTCCAAATAATCTGAATGCTTTGTGGGGTTTTTTTTTTTTTTTCTTTTTTGGTTCTGTCAAAATGCGACAAAGTCCTTTCACTTTCCGATTTTTGCTTCTGGATGTTAATTTCGTCTTCATCTCGATATTTGAATGCTAGAGAGAGGCTCCAGAGCATAAACGTGGAATTTGAATATGCATTTGCACGAATGGCGAACTGTTACGTCGAGCCGAGGCGCCGGGACACGGGGGGGAATTTGTGCCTGCTTTGCATTTCTGTTTTCCAGCCACGAACTTTGAGATAATGTGGCGTGACTGCAGAGCTCGCTCTGAAGTGTGTCAGTGGGGCACCACATGAGCCATCCTGCCTAAAGTTTGAAGATCTTTCCATATTGCTCAGGACGTCCTTAAAATATTCAAAGGTGGCCGTCGGCGGTGTTGGTGCAAAACAAGCACTGGAGACATTTTGCTGATGCACTACACAGTGTGGGTTTGAGAAAGCAATTCCAAAAAAACAAATCCAGCTTGAAGATGGAATGCGACGCCCAACCCAGCACGCGATAATGTAGCATGATTGCAGACGTTGCCGGACTGCATGATTGAACTAACTGTGGGTCGTTTTACGTTTTGAAGGAAATAAATGGATTCCACTGTATTATCATTACGGCATGGAAACAATGACTAAAATAAACCACTGGTACAATGTTTATCCAAACGTTTAGTAAACGTCATGAATTCGAGAACATGCGACTCTCTGCATACTTTTTTTTTTTTTTTCCTTCCCTTCCCTGATACGCGTTGACATTCATCACCCCTGGCTATGGGCTGTTGAAAGAAGGATCCATGGGACATTGTTTATCTGAGAGCTTGGAGAGATATGAACTTGCTGGTTTTGTTCCTAGGGTGGTTTCCATGTGTGATGTTCAGTATTTCCTACAAACAGCCTTGTCCACAACAGGCTTCTGTTAGTATCTGCATTTACTATATCTGAGGTCAACTCTTATAGCCAGCAATTAAAAAGCCAACCTTCCTGGTTCTGATAGCATTGCTAAGCTAGGTTTCACCTAAACCATTTGTAATATTTGAGCTGGAATGTACTATATAATGTTTATATATAGAGCAGGGGTCTCAAACTCAGTTCCTGGAGTTCCGCAGCCCTACAGAGTTTTGTTCCAACCCTGCTCCAACATACATACCATGTAGTTTTCAAATAAGCCTTAATGACTTGTTTAGTTGGATCAGGTGTTTTTAATTATGGTTGGAACAAAACTCTGTAGGGCTGCGGCCCTCCAGGAACTGAGTTTGAGACCCCTGGTATAGAGCAAAAAATACAGCAAATGGGGCAAGAGTAAGGACAAAGGCCATTGTTGATGTCCATCCTGTCCCGTGTCCACTGCAAAAAGCGCCTACATGAGCCTTCATAACGGTTTCAGTTTTGGTCTTCATGAGAGCCAGTTTCATCATGGTTTTTCCAGCACACCTGACCATCGTGTTCTTGCAGGAACTGTTCCAGAGCAGCTGACTTTCATGCCTTAAAATAACAAAACGACTGTTAGTGTCGCCACAGGTGTTTTGTCATAATTTTAAAAAACAATAAAGAATCCAAACTTGTGTCCAAACTATTTATACACACACATTTATATCCAGTGCATCTCGGGAAAATTTTAATATCTTGCAAAAGTTTTTTTTTTTAAAGTGAACCTCATCTTCGATATTCATTACATGTTAAGTGAAACAATTCAAGACTTTTATTTTTTGGCTTTAACTTGTATAATTACAATCTACAACTCATGAGATGTTGACTTGATATTTGTCCGGAAGACGATTATCGAGGAGCCGCTGAGGTCATCGCTGTCTGTTGGAGTGCTGTATCGAAGCATAATGATGAACATTTCCTGGGAAGAGGAAAGTGTTGTAGGGAAAAGTGCACAAGCAACAGTGATGACTGCAACTTCAAGCAAAGCTAACTGAAGAACTTGGGAGAGCTTCACAAGACGTGGGCTGGATTCACACCGATGCCTTCAGGACATGGGCTACAACCGTTGCAATCCTTGTATCGAGCAACTCCTGGACCAGAGACGTCAGAAGCATTTTGTTTGCCCTAAGGAGAAAAAAAACGCACCATTGCTTATTGGGCCAAAAGCCTCTTTTCTTATCAAAGTCATTTTTTGTGTTTTGCATGGAAAGCAAGATCCCAGAGTCTGGTGGAAGAGATCAGAGGCACGGAATCCACGAAGTCCAGAGTGAATTATTTCCACATTGTCTGTGATTTTGGATCATCTGCTGGTGGTGATCCATTGTGTTTCGTCAAGTCCAGAGTCAACAAGCTTCTGATAAGCTTTAGGAAGATACTAATTTTCTTTTCTAGCGGGACTTGCCCACAGTGCCAAAACTGTTACTTATTGCTTTACTGAACATGATGATGCCGTGTTTGATTGGCCAACCAATTTACCTAACCTGAACTTCATAGAGAATCTGCGGGATATCGTGAAGAAGGAGCTGAGAAACACCCGACCCAAACCTTGAATGACGCCTCAGCGGTGCCCAAGGCTGATCGCTTCCATGCCGTGCCACATTAATGCAGCAATTCATGCTAAAGGAGGCCTAGCAAGTATTGCGTGAATAAATTAGCATATTCATTTCAGACTTTCTACTGTATATTGTAAATGATTCGTTTAATCTTAGGAAATGCTCTAATATTTTAACAGAATGGATTTCTGATTTTCATAACCTATAAGCCATCATCATCATCATCATCATCAAAAAAAATTTTTTAAAGGATTGAAATATTTCACCTTACATGTAATGAACAGGTGGGTGGATTTTGGAATGAAGTATGTTGAGATTAAGGCTTGGCGGCTGAATGAAAAACTTCACAAAGTGTCTTTATCTCGCTCCTGTCAGAGTCTACAGGTGTTGTTTTGGTTTTATTTTGAGTTTCAGGACATCCTTTATTTTCTTCAAAATGATTGAAGGTTTTTTTTTTTTTCCCCCCCCTTTCTTATCATGTTCTCTCTAATCCTGAGCTCTGATCTTTAACTTTAACGACTGTTGGGTGAAGAATCCATCTGAGTGTTATCACAAACCTGCAGGTATTACAAGATTCCCTCTTTGTTTTTTTGTGTTTTTGTTTTTTTTGTTACAACAGTAGAGCAGAACGTGTATGTACCGTGCGGATCAGCATGACTCCAACCCTTGACCTTCCTGACCTCCTCGACATCCACGACGGCATCTGACCTTGCAGCAGATTCGCCGCGGGACAAATCTAATGGCTCATCTTAGAATTGCTTGCGAAATGTTCTCGGCACAGGTGAATTAAAGTTGATTAAAAGCAGCTGCTCAGAGAAGAAACCATGAAACGCTAATACTGAAAACAAGCTCATAGCACGTACCAATGCCTGTAGCTGTTTAATGGACAGGACTAGGAGATGTTGAGATCTTTCAAACTTGGGTCTGTGTTTTTTCCCCCCCACTGTGCTTTCATATACATACAATACCCAAACAGTTACGAGAACATCATAAAAATAAAAGTCTTGTTAACAGATCCGTAGCGTTAATTGCTTGATCAAATAATGAAGCTGGAAACGTAGAGGAGCACTCGCCAGTTTTCTGGTCCTGTGATACTTTGGGCGTTAAAAAGTGATCGGATTTAAACAAGCGCTTTGATTCTGCTCGAGTTTTCCCCAAATTGTGGTCAAACTCGGACTGATCTGAGCACCTGCGTATCAAGTGTCCTAAAATCCTAACGTGCAGCTCCTTCACAATGAATAATGAAGCAGATGGTGTCTGTGGTCGGGTGAATAATGGCACCTATATTCCACTGCGACCCTATAGATGACAATACAATATAGCACAATAGTGAAAGGGACAATACACACGCGAGTATGTCAGAGGGGGGGGGGGATGGGAACAAGCTACGGGACACAGCTAGTAATGGGCATTTCAGATCTTTCCAGTGAATCAGAGCTATGCTGTGCGTGACCGCGAGCTGCTAGCAGTCAAACTGGCTCTTGAAGAGTCGTAGCATTGCCTAGACGGGGAAAATACGTGTTTCAGGAAGACTTGGGTTTGGTTTAAAAAAAGGCTTAAATGTCGTAACTTCATTGCCGGTGCCAAGTCAAACCACAAGGCCTACCTCATGCCGCTACCAACACTGCAACAACCACAATCACACCATATGATGCAATGGTGGTACCATTTTATCTCAACTGGAAATCCCCCCCCCCCTCCATCTCTACATGCAGGTCAGAAGTACTGTAGCTTGTGTTACAGAGTCAGGTCATGTTAGTTTTGTGGAAATCGAGCGATTCCGCTGTGTGGCATAAAAAAAAACAACGACATGGTTCGAAAAACATTTAGTTAAAGTCATGAAGGCGGGAACACAAGTCGCTTCGTGTACGCTAGGACGTTGTTGTTTTTTTTTCCATCCATCCCTGCCCAACAATACATGTTGACATTCAACATGAGCTGACCATGAGCTGATGAAAGAAGGATGCATGGAACGCTGTTTATCTCTAAAAGCTTGGAGAGATACGGTCGGTTTTGTTCTTGCGGTGCTTTCCATGTTTTGATGTCGCATGAAGTACTGATGCGACGTTTCCTTCAAACTATCGGACGTCAGTTATACTGTATGTGTGCGGTATATCTTCAGGTACCATGTAAAATAGCATGCAGGATTTCTATTTAGACTGTGACTGAGGAATTCAATCGCATTCTTGCGGTTCGAGATGGCCGCCAAATCATTGTTCCTCATCAGTAGCTAAGCTGAAAAACACACAAAAAAAAACGAAACATTTAAAAGTATTTGTTTAGAAGGCTCGGCCGTAATTCTCTTGAGGTTTTTCTTCTTGTGGGTGAGGCGTCCTGCCTCTTTAATAATGAACAGGTGGGTGGATTTTGGAATGAAGTGAGTGATGAGATAAAGGCTTGGCGGCTGAATGGAAAACTTCACGAGGCACTTTTATCTTGCTCCTGTCCATGACTACAGAGATTCGTTCGGTTTTACTCTGGGAACCGTTCGGGTTTCGGGCAATACCTCGTCGTCTGCGTTATGCAAAAACGTCTTTGACATTGATGGCTGCCGAATGAGGAAACCGTAGGAGTGTTATCATTAACCCGAGGGTGTTAGAAGGTTCTCTCCGTTCTCTCCTTGTCTGTTTTGTCAGAACAGACAGTACGGCGACTTTGCAGGACATCGTGATGCTAAACCTTGGCCCTGACCGCCTTGTCATCCGCGATGGTATCTGGTGAAATAGTGAAAGGCACAATACACCAACATGAAAGAGGAATGGAGCAACATACAGGAGGCAGATAGTGATGGGAATAGTCGAATCATTTGACCTGGTTCACTAATTAGAGTTGAATCGTTTGTTTCCCAAACGTTTTTTTTTTTTTTTTTTTGCAATTGTTAGAATAGATGATAATCAGAACATGGCTCAGTGCTCGCACTAACAAACACCTTGTACAGTGAAGTGTCATCATCTAACAAATGAAATGAAGTTACTCACCTGAGTCGACTCTCAGTGTTCACGTCAAGGAGCCGGATCAAAGAGTCGATTCATTCGCACACGACATGCCACCGTCTCTGCTGGAGAATGGGGTCACTGGGTCACATTGAAAGAAAAATAGAAGGCGGGACGGAGAGTTAGACAATACCTTTAATGGAGTCGACACACTCACACGCTCTGATTCACACACTTTTTGTTGCTCTTTATCGGCTCATTCGATCAGGAGATGGCACTTTACCCCCCCCCAAAATAAAACCTTCACATCACTAACAATCCCCACACTGACACGAGCGAGTGGCAAGGAAACAGCAGGTTATTCATATGGAGATTCAATTTTAGGAACAATCCGCATTTAAATACAGATTTTCGCGATTCTATGCAAATTGGGTACAAAGGTGTAAAGCAACAAATCCAAACAATTAGTTCCTACCTCCGGTTAGTTTGTGTTTCCTATTTGACGGTCAAAACTTCCTTTTTTCCCCCTTTCTCTGTCCTCTTATTAAGTGCTAAACATAAAGCTTAGAAGTAAGAAGCAAGGCTCTTTGAGATCCTCCGTTGGATTTATATGTAGCTAGTCCTATTATGAAGGGCGTTCTAATCAAACTGAAACTTTTAACTGTGGACAAAAACAGAACGCAGTTATTAGGGCAGAAACTCCCTGTATTTCTCTATGGAATCCTCTGCCACACGAAGGCACGTATCCCAGCGTTTCACTAGTGTTCGGACACCATCAAGTTAGAAAGATTTCTCAGTACTGCCTGATTCATGTCTGAAACGCTGGCCTCCCAGGAACTCCTCTAATGACCCAAACATGTGCCACTCGGGCCGGGACATTGACATCAGGTCATTCACAGATGTATGGGCTTCTTTATCACTTTTACGTGTCATCTCAAGTCCCGGTCTGACTTGAATGCCCCATGTACCTTGCTAATTTAAGATCACTAGCACATAGCAACCATTTATATATACTATATGGACAAAATAGGCCAAACTAAAATCAGGCCTGAGTAAAGGACAATCTTAATGCTTCATCATACTAAGACATCTTGGACAATGCTATGCTTCCAACTTTGTGGCAAGCATTTGTTGAAGGCCCTTTTCTATTCCAACATGACTGAGCCCCAGTGCACGAAGCAAGGACTATAAAGACATGGTTTGATGAGTTCAATGTGGAAGAACTTAACACAGAGCCCTGACCTCAACCCCATCGAGCACCTTTGGGATGAACTGGAACTGGAGAACTGAGCCAGGAGCCTTCTCATCCAACAGCAGTGCCTCCTGACCTCATAAACGGATGGGCACGAATTCCCACAGAAACACCGCAAAATCTTGTGGACGGCCTTCCAAGATGAGTGCAAAAGGGGGACCGACTCCATATCGAAGTACAGTACATGTATTTGGATACAACGTCATGGCAGGTTCGGCCGAATATTTTTGTTAATATGGTGTAGTTACTATAGTTTCCAAGATGCACAAGACGCTTGCTAGTTTAAATACTAACCTGGCAACATACTGTATGATCTAGTCATGATGAATATTTTAAGTTGGGGGAGGGAAGAAATATTTACAGATGTAGAAAAAAAAGAAGAAGAATGTTTTCCCACTGATTAGCTTGTAACTCTTGGAATACTGCCATGTTGAGCGCTAACTTTTGCTTATTTTCCATGTTAGCATGGATGGAGAGTTTAAGTTGTGGGAAAATGGAATCTTTACAGTCTTTTGTGTGGAAAAATGAATGCTCATTTCCACTCCATTAAGCTATATAGCAGGTGTACATTAGCACACATGTCTGGCTACATTAGCATGATTTGGTTGACTCTTTTTGTTGTTGTTTTGCTTTGTTTTTGTTGTTTTTTTCCAAACTAGGTCACGTTACATGAGTCAGTGTTTGGACTTGTGCCATTTTTTTACACGATCTAGTTCGATCTAGTCATACACAGATATCACCACGCTAGCTGGACCGGAGTTAGCATGACCTCATTGCTAGCGTGGAATGTTTGTGCTAAAAATCTGAAGTATTTCTTGCTTGACGCATGTAGGAGTGACGCTTCTGAAGCCACCTTCACAAACTTCTTCGAACTTTTATTTGGGTTATCGTATAAATTATAGCCGTATGAATGTGACATTGTGAATTAAGCCGTGGAATTGCAAATGAGCGAGGTGTGCGACTGTATAAGCCTTGTTTGTTCTTGAGCGTGCGTGTGTGTGTGTGTGTGTGCGCGCATGAGTTTACTATAGGCTTGGTGTGTTTGCGTGTGCCTGTGTGTCTGTGTACGTCTCTATATGGGCCCTTTGTATGTGTCTCTGTGTGTGAATACAGTATATGAAAGGTCAGTGTGTAGGCTGCATTGAGTGATTGTTAGCTAACATGGCTAACAAAGCAGGCACTCACCAGCGTATGTGTGTGTCTGTGTGTGTGCGCTTATTAGCTTCATCTATAGCTGGAAGTGCGTATCATGTTGCCAGAAAACAAAGAACATTTTCAGATCATTCAGTAATATATTCGACAAGCTCTTCTTTTTCTTTTTTTTTTTTGCCAAAAGGACACTCCTGGATTGTTTAATAAAATTCTAACATTATTAAATATGTGTTTCAAAAAAATAAAGTTTCTTCAACTGCAGATAACGTACGTTATTATTTTGTGCATTTTTTAAGTCTGTCCCAAAAGAAAATAATAACAACAACAATAATAATAATAATAATAATAATAATAACAACAACAACAACAACAACAACAACAATAATAATACATTTTATTTATTTTTTTAGAAATGTATATTATTGATATTTATATAGTCGATTTGTGTTTCAGTGCATATGCATTTAATTTGTTTACAAATATTGTATTACATATGTATCATATTTTTTATGTATTTTGTTTAAATCTTTGTTTAGAATTTGAATGTACGCTGAAGAAGTAAACAGTGAAGAGAGAAGTAATAAAGAAATTTGAAAAAGTAAAGGAATGCACTGATGAGCCAGAACATCAACAGCACTGCCAGGTGAACCGAACAACACTAATCATCATTAAACCATAGAATTTAAACTGTGTTTGCGTGTGTAATCATGGGCACTGAGGCTCACCCGTCCGATCTGATCCCACAGAAAAGCCGACGCAGCACAAATCACTGAAAACGTCACCTGTGCCCATGATAGAACATCACCAGCACCCGCATGGCAGCACAGAGCAACCGCACACACGCGGCCCAGGCAAAGAGCTCAACACTGCGACCCGCCTCCACATTCCCCAGACCCCAATCTGTCTGACCATCTGATCACACGCTCACGGATATAAATGATCATATTTTTTTAAAAAGAAGAAAATAGATACATAATAATAAATTATTTAAAATAAGAATTCATTTCATTTTTTTTATTAATAATGAATTAGTAAACAAATTTGAAAAATAACTAAAGAATTACATTGAAAAAACTTTTTTTTTTTTAATTAAATGTGCTGCATTTTTATTTTGTCATTTATTCATTCTTTTTTTTTTTTTTAAGAAAACAAAATGTTACTTAACCATAATGTTTAGATTTTTATTTATTTTTAAAAACCCTCTTCTTTCTCTTCCCGTCTCTAACCTGAAATTAAAAAGGGATTAAATCAGTGAGAATGACACGGGCGATTTCCCGAAGCGGTGCTGGGGAGAAGAGGAGGCCTGGGGTGTGACGACCTTCTGCCATGAAGAGGAAAGAGAGACCAGCATTACAAGTGGACAATATGGCTGTGTGTGCGTGTGTGTGCGTGTGCGTGTGTGTGTGTGTGTGTGTGTGAGAGAGAGAGAGAGAGAGAGAGAGAGAGAGATTAGGACAGAGCTGAGTCAAGGTTCATCTTGTACTTTTACATAAATACAGGATGAGCTTATCACACACACACACACACACACACACACATACACCTTACTGTAGGGAGACACTGTCATGGACTATCTGGACCAACACAGATTGCCTGATCAGTCGTAGTTGACACAGTTCATCCAGTGAAGTACTCCCTAAGTGTGTGTGTGTGTGTGTGTGTGTGTGTGTGTGTAGTTGGAGTTTCTATCTTTCTCTCAGAGATCTGTTGCTCTTTGCTACACACTCACCCACTGAAAGCCATCTGCGCTTTTGTCTAGAG
>QMIH01000494.1:131207-151885 GCA_003987875.1 Clarias batrachus
AAAAGCAACAAAGATTTGGGGCTTGTAATACATCATGGACTTCATTTTATTTGATTAGTTTACCCTACACACACATTGTTTTTTTAATACATAATTTTATATATTTTACTTGAATGCAAATTTTGCTTTTAATGTAAATATATTGATACATAAAGATATTTCAGTGTCCATTAAATATAAATGAATAAGTTAAAAATGATCAATTTAACTAGAACTTTAACTAGAAAATCTATGTAATAATGTGTTAGTTCTAAATGTAAGTGTATAATTTTCTATATACAGTACAGTTCATAGGTTGCAAGACGTTTTAAGCAGAAATCAATATCGTGTATAAGTGTATACTTGAAATTATAACTAGAGAATGATAAACACAAGCTTTTAGGATATAACAATTTAAATAACACTAGTGTTGTGTTATATTACTATTGTGTATTTTTGTCAATGTAAAAAGTACAGTTTATTTGTGTTAGCATTTAATATGCTACAATTATGTATTTGATATTTAATTATAAGTATAGAACATTAAATATTCAGAACTTAATAAATGAATTAATTTACATATTTCAGTTCTGTGGTTGAGTGGCACGGTGGTGTAGTGGTTAGCACTGTCGCCTTGCACCGCCAGGGTCCAGGTTCGATTCCCAGCCAGGCTCGATTCCCGTCTCTGTGTGCATGGAGTTTGCATGTTCTCCCCGTGCTTGGTGGGTTTCCTCCAGGTACTCCGGTTTCCTCCCACAGTCCAAAGACATGTAGGTTAGACTAATTGGCGTTCCCAAATTGGCCGTAGTGTGTGAATGAGTGTGTGAGTGTGTGAGTGTGTGTATGTGTGCGTGCCCTGCGATGGATTGGCACCCTGTCCAGGGTGTACCCTGCCTGTGCCCTGCCCCAAGTCTCCTGGGATAGACTCCAGGCCCCCCGCGACCCTGAATACAGGATTAAGCGGTATAGATGGTGAGTGAGTGAGTTCTATGGTTTACGTTTTTTAGGTTAAATATAATTCATAACATATTTATGTTAAGTAATTTCCTTGATCTTAATTCAAGGAAACAAAACATGCAAACTTCTACTCATGGTCACATGCAGCTAGAAATAAACAGCTAGTGAATAAGTAGTAAGTCCAGATGCCCCTTCAATTACTCAGATACATCATGTATGATGTAGAAAAACTAGTTCATGCTTTAATTACATGTAGGTTGGTCTATTGTAACACCTTGCTGGCTTGACTTTCCAGGAAGAATATATAAAGAATTTCCAGTTAGTCCAGCCAGAAAATTACATTCATATTTTAAGCACATTACTCTATACCCATAGTGCTAATAATAAAACTGAATTGAATACTAGTTTAAGTATAAAATGATATGCTAATAAACTATAAAAGTAAAGTGATTTTTATTTTATTTTTTATCATAAAATACAAGTTATATGGCTAGGCAATATGTTTATATAGTAAAAACCTTAGGATAAAAAGTATACTTTTTTTTAAAGAAACATTCACTTTGAAAGCATAGCATCTGAATTAATGCTGGATTTTTTTTATTTGGAATTTAACATTTAATATTTTGAATCTATAAAAAAAACATCCATTATATTTCAGTGTAATTTATATGATACTTTTTTAAAAAGTATAAGCAAACTTCCCAGATTTTTGTTGACAAACTTAAATATCATAATAATTCTTTCTTTCTTTCTTGTAACTTTTTATATTATTCCTATTAATAGTCTTTTCTTAAGGTCAGGGCAGTTGTCTAAGCATTTCACTACATGTGTACGTGACAAAATTTGAATTTGAATTTTGAATTTGAATTTGATTATACATATGGTGTATCATAGAATTGTCGAGTTTCATCACATTCTGTTGTATCCTTTCATCCACCCCTAGTAATTTGAATGAATATAAATTAGCATTTTGTAGCTACATACACTTGATTCACTTAACATATAATCCCGTGGAATGGAATTTATAACAATTAGTATCTAATCATACAAATTAAATTTCAATGTAGCATTTTTTTTTGTTGTTGCATCATTCATATCCGCCATCTGTCCCACGAAGTCCGCAATCCGTGACCTTGTCTTTAAAGAAGTCTTTAAACAATGCGTCCTCGATTCTGCTCGGTGACGCAATGTGAATAGGGGACACGCTGCAGATGTTCGCAGTAGGAGGGAACCCACGAATTAAGGATGGGACCCTGGTTTAAAGAGTGGGCCTCGTTTAAACGTCCCCTTCTGCACTTCACACTACACCTTTGTCCCTCCCTTCACTCCTATTAGTGTTGTATTGTAGCAGCTACAAAACCCTGACCCCAAGGAAAGAGGAGGTGTGTGGGGGGTGGAAGGAGGGAGGGGCTGAAGAGGGGGAAGGGGATGTTCGAGGGACATCGATTAGAGATTAGGGAGCAGTGGGGGACTGGTGCTATTTCCTCTTGTATAGGAATCTGCACAAAATACGTTTAATCATATAGAACAAGTACAACACAATGCTCTAATGTGGTTTTGACGATCCCACTGTAGTGGTGGACGTGTCTGTGTGAGTGTGTGTTTATGGGGCGAGGTCATTTCTCTCTGCTTTTAGGGTGTAGGAGAGACATTAGCACTAAGTGGGGTGCTTGAAAACGTCACCGAGATGATCTGGGGTCAGGGGAAAGGTCGCTGATAATGATGTCACCCTTGTTAGCCGACACACATGTATCGGGCGGCGGTGATTAATAGTCTGTCAGTTGGGATATGCTTTCTCATTGCGTTTTTTGCTACGTAAATGGATTTATTCTTTATTTAACTCAGAATATACTGGATATATTTTCCAAAACTATATGTAGCCTGTCAGTTCTGAGTCATGGTGTATGCTAACACGTGTCTTTTCTGTCCATCTGCTAATTACAAGGAGTTGCTTATACAATGAGGTTCCAGCTTCTCTCTCTCGCTCACACACACACACACACACACACACACACACACACACACACACACACACACACACTCACTCCCTCGCCAACAGATCACGAGTCATAGGTTGAATTTGCTGAATCGTTTTTTTAATTTTTTTTTTTTTATGGCTGTACAAGCAAATGCAAACACAGTTGACTGCGGAATTATTGGCACCCCGTATAAAAGTTATTCGAATGAATACTGCATACGTAAACAGGTGGGTCTGTAATAAAGTTTATATCAATATAGATTAGCCTTCCAGTAGGAGGAAATCCCAGCACTGAGCTTCTTCCTGGACACCTTGTATACTTCTTCCCTATCCACTTGAACCATAGTAACAGGGGTCAGGGGTAGCTCAGTGGTTAAGGCCTTGGACTATGGTTCGGAAGGTCCCAGGTTCAAGTCCCACGACCACCAAGTTGTCCCTGTTGGGCCCTTGAGCGAGGCCCTTAACCCTGACTGCTCAGATAAAATAATGAGATATAAAATATGTATAATGAGATAAAAAAAAAAAAAAAAAAAAAAATGTAAGTCGCTCTGGATAAGGGCGTCTGCCAAATGCGTAGATGTAGTAACATCCTGGAAGAAGCAACCTGGTTTTGGTCGGGTGAACAGAATTAATATTCTCAGCTATGAAGCACTTGTCGTCATGCTGTTTATGGCCAAAAAATTTTTTTTTAAACGTTTTCAGTTGTAATGGAAGTTCACGTAATATTTTCACTTCTCTGGAAGATCCTGTTTTATTTTAACCTGTTTTTTACAATTTGAATATTTGCCATTCGCCATGACATGCAAAAAATATATAATAATAATAATAATAACAATAACAATAATAATAATGATGAATTTGATGATGTGGCTTGTAATGTGAAAGTAGAGTATAGTATGCTAGTCTGTTAGCTAAGCGCTGCTAAGTGTTGCTATATTGACCATATAGCTGAGCACCAACACAACTATCAAAACTCTACGTTCATGCCACGATGACTCATGAGATAACAATCACCACGTCGTCCTGACACTCCTTAAGAAACTAGAACAGTTCGGTTACGTTCAGCGAAACCTGCTGCAGAACAATGGCTTATAATGGCTAGCCGTACATAAGCAGGTGTTAATGATAAGGGCGTGGCAAAGGGAGGTGCTGGAGGGAAGAGGTCAGGTTAGATCATTTTAAACAAACAAACAAACAAAAAGTACTGTAATATAAATTAGAGCGGAGCAGTAACGCAGTGATGTAATGAACTCTCTGAGTCAGTGATAAACACACTGAGACGTGCACGGTGAACTTCTGTTCAAGGTTGTCTGCATTTGTATGTTCGTGTGTGTGTGTGTGTGTGTGTATGCTCTGTGCTTCCACCCACAACCACTAACCTCAACCACATCCCTCTTGACAGTGCAAAAACACACTGACTAGGACTTCTTGTTGCTGCTTGGCCCGAGGGTGTGGAGAGAAACACGGAGAGAAACACGACAGGAAAGACAGATGCACGATGACGCTCTGTAAAAAGCAGAACTTTAATTCGTTATCAGTGTTTATTTTTATACTCGTTTAGGATCAGGTGTGCCCGAGCGATGTGCGTTCCCTGAATGTGTGTTCTGACCCCGTTCAGGCTTTCTCGACTGGTCGTTATGAACTGTGTATATTTAATAAATAATAATCTAGTCTGTGAAAATATTTAAGTGTGTGTGTGTGTGAGGGAGAGAGAGAGAAAGCGGCTGTGTCAGTTCTCACCGTTCTCTAACCAACATGACTGCTGAACTGCTGACTCACCAGAGAGAGAGAGAGAGAGAGACCGAAGACAAGTCACAAATACAATTACAAGAATGGGCAGAGGGAAAGACAAATGAATACAGCGAGAGAGAGAGAAAGACAGATAGAAGGACAGAAAGAGAGAAAGAAATCAGAGATAGAGACACAAAGATGGAAAAAAGAGGGATAATGATACAGATAGACAGACAGACAGAGAGACAGAGAGAGAGATAGGGACATAAAGAGTTAAGCGTGGGTGAGACAGAGAGATACACAGATAGAATGATGGACAGGGAGAGATGGAAAGAAATAGAGAGAGAGAGAGAGACACACACACACAGATAAAAGGATGGAAAGAGAGAAAAACAAGAGGAATAGACCAAGAAATAGAGAGACACACAGGCAGACTGAAGGGTAGAAAAAGGACACAGAGAGACAAACAAGCAAACAGAGAAACCCAGAGAGAGACATAGAAGGAAGAAGAGAGAAAGAGATAGAGAGAGATAAAGACAGACAGGCAGGTGGTCAGAGAGAGAGAGAGAGAGAGAGAGAGAGAGAGAGGAAAGGGAAAAAGAGAGAGATAAGCAAACAACATCTATAAAGAAAGAAAGAGAGGGGGGCAAACAGAGACACAAAGAATAGAACAGACGGAAAGAGAGAAAAAATAGACACCGAAGAGGCACACAGATATACGGATAGAAAGAGAGGGAAACTGTGAGAAGAACAGAGAGAAATAAGCAAAGCAATAAAAGCAAAAACAGACAGAAGGTAAGACAAGTAATGAGAGAGGAATGAGAGAGAGAGATATACGAGACGGAGAAAAGAACAGAAAGAGAGAGATACAGACACAGACAGACGTACGCTCGGAGACAGAGAGGGAGAGAGAAATGTATAGAGATAGACAGACAAATAATGAACGAGAGAGAGAGAGAGAGAGAGAGAGAGAGAGATTACATATGAGCTGTAATAATCCTGTCAACATGTCACCATCATTAACCACAGAATGAAGTGAAGACTCGTGTCTGTGTGTGTGTGTGTGAAACACACAGAGGAAGTATGAAGACAACTGGGTCACCACAGATACCCAACCTTTCCATATTTGGCCATTAGGATTGACAAACATGTTTCCTTCTCTCTCTCTCTCTCAAGCTCACACATACACACACACACACACACACACACACACGTACACAGTGTTTATTACCAAGAAATGTCTGTGAGTGTTGAGTCACTTGGGATGACTTGTAGTCGGCTCGTCTCTACCTAGAGGCCATATTAGTGTCTCGGTGTCCGTGTCAAGCTTTAGCTGAGGTTAGTTCATCTCGTGTGTGATTAGCAAACAAGCCAGGCAATTAGTGTCACACTAAACGCATTACAATAGAACACATTGTCTGTATCTGTGCACAACATCCAGTAACATGGTTTAAAGGTTTCATTGGCAAATCCTTACGGGCTGATGTTTGCTTGAAATGACTAGCGAGAGAACCTTGTATCGCCTGCAGTTAGGTGATTCCAGTAGCTAGCAGGCTATTAGCCATATACTACATTAGCTAAATCATGTCTATGACATTCTCTTTTCTGGGTAAATAAATAAATAAATACATTTTGTAAATCCTACATTTTTTTGGGGAAGTTACTGTGGCAACCATTACTTGCTTTTCAGGCTGTTAGCTAGCTGTCAACCCAGCTAGCTAGTTTTCTGTTATTTTATAAGCTTACATTTTTTATTTACTTGAAAGTTCCAAGTAAATCCACAATCCAGTAATCAGTGAGCATGTCCTTAGCTAGATGTTAAATCTGTTAGCTCAAAGTTATGGCTTTTTTCATAGTTAATTTTTCCCTCAGTGACTTAGATTTAGCATTGTGGCTAGCTATATAGTTATGTGTAAAAGTGAGCGCTCTTTTAATTCTGTGTGTGTGTGTGTGTGTGTGTGTGTGTGTGTGTGTGTGTGTGTGTGTGTTTTGTTGTTTTTGTGAAAATATAATAGGACCTGGGCACCCTGCAGTCACTGAGTCGAGCATGAACTCTTCTGTATACCAGAGTATTCCAGAGGCAAATGTGAGGCCATCTGTCTGACAGCTAAAACTGAGTGTAAATTCAGTCATGTAACCAGGCAATGATGCAAAGCACACTTATAACTCTACATCAGAATGATTCAAAATAAAAGACTCAAGGTTTTGGAACGGTCTAGTCCTCAACCCAACTGGAATGATGTGGCGGGACCTTAAGAGAGCTGTACATTAGCGAATGGCCCAAAATTCCTCCACAACGATGAGGGTGATTGATAAAGTCATGCAGGAAGCGATCCCTTCAAGTTATTAAAGCTACAAAAGGAGGTAGGGCTTTTTCATATTTAGCTCCAAGACTTTGGAATAGCCTTGAGCCTTTACCTCATACTCCAGTACATCTATCCTGAATGGCAACCACGCTAATTCTTTTCACCTGCTCTTTATTTTTCCACCCATCCCGAGGCATCTGGAGATTGTGCCAGCTTCAGTAGACCGAAGCCGACCCTGCAAGGTTCCTGAGGCATCCAGAGAAGGACCTGCTCCAGCTGGATTCTGCTTCATGATGGTTTGGAGCTACACATGCTGCTCCTGAGCTCCCAGTGATCCAGACCCCCATCTGCCCTCTGCTCCTGCTGACTCATCCCTGTGCTGAACTGGACTTTGTGTTAATTTAAATAACTTCTGTTATATCGAACTTTCATCTGCATAACACACATGATGTTATACAATTTCTGTTATCTGTTATCACCCAGATGAGGATGGGTTCCCTGTTGAGTCTGGTTCCTCTCAAGGTTTCTTCCTATTGCCATCTCAGGGAGTTTTTCCTTGCCACTGTCGCCGTCACCCTTGGCTTGCTCATCAGGGACAATCTCATTATCTAGTCAGATTTTTCTTAAACATATATACATTTCCATAAGTCTTCTTTTCATTTTCTTTTCATTTCTGTGAAGCTGCTTTGAGACAATGACCATTGTTAAAAGCGCTATAGAAATAAAAATGAATTGAATTGAATTGAATTAAATGTGGACCTACAAGCTGCTGAATCAGTGTGTACTTAGTATTGCCCACATGAATTTTCCTTCTTTTTTGGCCTTTTTTTTTCATAACTTATGGAAAAGTTATATGTTGTTGTTCGTCTCAGGTTGTATTTGCCTAATATTGAAACCGCACACACAAAAATATAATTAAAAGACTAGATTCTACTGTACATTATCCTGTTAGCAAAAATTAACCAAAAAAAAGGAAAAAAAAAAAAAAAACATGTGGTCTGACCTCATCATGTAGGGCTTCAATACAGAGTCGCTACAATCTGTGCTTTGAAAGTTTGTAAGCAAGTTTGTGAACCATTTCATTTATTTTCATGAAATGGTCCACTAAAAATATATTTGTGCCTAAAAGTGACCTAAAACATCATCATATTTTTACACAAGTCATAAAAGTAGATAAAGAAAATCAGGTTTAACAGATGAAACAAACACATTATACTTTAGTCATTTATTTCCCGAGGGAAACGATCTAACAACACAGACATTTTCTGTCCTGCACATTCGGCTTGGAGGAAGTATGGCCCATTCCTCCGTATAGAACAGCTTCACGTCTGGGATGAACTGCTCACTACAGGTCCTTCCACAACATTTCTATAGGATTAAAGCAGGCCATTCTCAAAGACTACATTTACTCTTCTATAAACATTCTTTGGTGAAATGACTTGTGTTTTGCATTGTTGACTTGATGCATGACTCAACGTCTCCTGAGGTCCCGTTCACAGATAGACGTTCTGTCATTCTCCTACAGAATATGTTGCTATAATTCACAATTCATCATTCAGCAAAACAGGTCAGACCATCACAGTACCACCATTATGTTTCACATACTGTATGTCCTCAGGATGTTCCCTCTCTCCAGGGGTGGCACGGGGGTGGCAAAGCTTTTTCTTAGTGTAGCAATTGCCACCCCATTTGCCACCCCAGCACTAGTGTCAATCACACATCAGCCTTTGTTAAATTTTTATAGGACAGTGTAAAAATGTGCACCCTGGTGTATACACCAAATGAGAATAGCATTCATTGAATCCACAAAAACCATGCAAGGATGCTTGCTTCAGTGTTGCCACCCCTCATAATTTTAATGCCACCCCCTTGCCACCCCATGAATAATTTTCTAGATCCGCCCCTGCCTCTCTTTGTTGAACACCCGCACAAATCTATTTTTCTGGGATATTGTACTGTATATGATTTGCATATACATATATTCCAGTGGAGGTACGTCCGGGAGCGGTGGGATGCCCGTCATTAAGCTATCAGTGCATCCTGTTCGTATGTTTTCCCAAGTAATCAGTTATACCGTATTTGCTGAGTCATCAAACTTGACCTTTTTTTTTCTGTCACTATCAGATCCGAGTATCTCATACTGTAAATCATCGTGTTTGACCTAGCTTAGCCTTTTAGCTATAGAAATCACAATTTCAAAAAATACCTAGCGGAGTGCCAGTGTGCTAAGTTCATTTTACTTCATGTCTTTTGAAGTAACGAATTAACATTAAGGTTGTAACACTTGTTGTTAACGCTGACATACTCTAGCTTTAAACATTTATTCTTTAGCAAGCCTACCTTTTCAGTGCCTTGAAACTAACTAATATACTAACTAATACTTATAATTAACTAATGTGTTATTTTTGCAGTCCAAACAATTGTTCAATTTCATGTATTAAAAAATTCTTGGGTACTCACTTTTTATTTCTAATGCACTAAACAGAACCACAGACTCCTTGCTTTTTAAGTTTGTTAGAAGACCTAAATGTTGCGATATTGACGTATCATGATTTTTGTGCCGTATCGCTCGTACCTCACTTTGATGAATTGTTTATCGTTAAAACGGCACAAACTGCTTTGTCTCTCTCTCTAATCATATCTTTTTCCTGTCTGATTGTCTTGATGCCAGAAGCCCCCGGGTGTTTCCCGCCCCATCAAAGAGCTGTTTACTCAGGAACAGAAGACCCCCGTGAATGTGTGAGTGTGTGCGTGTGTATATGTGTGTGTAATAACAGGTTAGTTCTTCACTACTGCTAACATCCCTGTACTGAGGTGACAGACTGTCTGTAACACCCTCCTCCCATCCCCCACTCAATCACTCACACACACACACACACACACACACGCGCACACAGTCCAGATGTCCCAGAGCTGGGAACGTTGGACAACAAACAATAGGCTCTGAAGCGAGGCTCGGCCCCTGGGAGGAGAGCGTCTCGTGCACGTCCGTCAGGTTCCTCGTCGTGTCGAAGCGCGCACGCGAGTGTGTGCGTGAGACTCGCAGCAAGTGACATCCTTTGCTTGTCTACGGGATGCCTGCTAAACCTGCTTTAGCAATAGTTTTATAGTTTATTGTAAAGAAAGAAGGCCATGCAGCGGCACTTTATTCTTTACCCAGTCCAGCTGTTTGGCGCTTTGGATTTTTAGAAATAACAGTGAAACCTGACGGAAATATCTAATGTATGTTCATTTGTAATATCTAATATTATACCTTGTGTCTACTGTTCTAAACTCCGTTAGACGAATATAGTCAGTAGTTCAGGTCTTTCTGTACTCTCAAAATGTCAAATGCGTCACATAGTACGGGGTGAGAACAGCCCTGATAAGATCCAGGAAGTCCTTCCAAAACAATAAAGGGCCACCCAGAAGACAATCAGATAACAGCGGGAAATAAGCGCCTTGACGAGGAACGTAATGTAATGTACCTTCCATCTCCTGACACGTTGCCTTTACTAGAGAATCAACACCACCAAAAACTTTGGCAATGTTTACTGTACGTTGTCTCCAAATCATCTCTCGGCTGATTTTCAGTAGGCAAGCCTTTACACATCACGACTTGCACAAAACACAGTCCAAGAAAGCAGAGAATCCAGAAACACGCTTCCTCCTTTTCCCGACTACGGGTGTCCCGAAAGGCAAGCGTTTAAAAGTAAACACACCCCACCCGGGGTCCATATTCTCCCCAGCAGAGCTGAGCATATGCAAAGCAGGTTAGTCAAACTCCAGAAAACACACACACAGAGCAGGAACAGGGCCTGCTCTACTTACACACACACACACACACACACACACACACACACACACACACACATATATGCAACAGCAAACAGGAGCAAACAAAGCCGGCACTACCAGCAAGCTGGGGGGTCCAGGGGTTTTTACGATTCCTATTAGCAAAATCCCGCAGCAAATGGAGGCTGTTTATGATCCACAGTCGCCCGTATTTTATTCTGCATTCGAATAGAGAAACGGCGTTTATGCGAAGATTGCATATAAATGGCTTCATTCTGGTTTGTTCACGACTTTTAAAGTCACCATGCGGTCTTCTGTCACAGTGCGACGTCTCGCCAGCTTGGTTGATGTTTCTCAATATGGCGGGACGTGTAAAAATTTGGTTAGCGGTCAATCTTAAATGTGCTTAGAAAAACGTATTTTACAAGTCTTTTTTCATTGATTTAGTGACACATCTGAGAGAAATGTTGATATTTCTGACATTTATAAGTCGTTTCTATGCTCGCTGTGCTTTTACATCGGCTGTAAACAACTAGCAGATCTAGCAAAAACGCGTCATTCTATAGAGTTATATGCTAGCTTACGGTTTTGCAGTTGCCTAGCGACAGTCTTTCAAACGCGAATTCACATACAAATTAAACGTTCACATTTTTTAATAATAAAGTGTTCAATAAATTTTCTCTCTATAGTCCTTATATCAGTTACCTAGCGACAGTCTGTGTAGCTGTAAACACTGGGAATCACGAATTCACATATGGATTACACATGTCAATTTTCTCGTTATAGTCCATATATACAGTATATACTATATAGACTCCTAATAATATGGATGTATTATTTCGCTTAGTGCTCCACATGTAGCATTAAAATTTGAATTTGAATTTTGTAAAAGTAAAATATGGCGTCCACCATGTGTATGTTGTTACCATAGAAACAAGAATATTAACATGTACTTGTACTTTGCAGCTGCACTACTGTTAGTTCGTAGACAATGAATTAACACGTTCTGACCAATCAGATTCAAGAAATCACCAGGACCTAAATAACTCGAACTTCCACTTATTTCTCCACTAATGTTGCTTAGCGTTAAGCAATTACAGGAAACGAGATCTTGTGTAGGAATTGCGCAAAACAGACCGTGACGTTCCGGTGTCGCATCACAAAAAAAATCTGCATCAAAAAAAGTCTAGTCGTTTCCAAGAACACAATTTCGTCTGATTTCGCTTAATGTTCCACTTGTGGCATTTTGACAAACACAACAGCGTTCTCGATGCCTCCGCAGAGACAATTATGGGATATGATTGTGTAACAACATTTCCCAGTTTGATCTCTGATTCTTGAACAATCTAAATGAATCATTGTGTTTCACTCTTACGTTCTGCTCTCCTCAGTTTTCAGTATCAAACGTCTCACTTAACGAGACAAACTTCTGGTTTTATAAGGGAAAAAAAAGATAATACATACAACACTGATGTGGGGTCAGGGGTCATCGTCACGACTCCAGATCCAAACTCAAGGAATGACTCAGAGGAGCCTGAGGGTCTGGCTAGTCATATAGCTGTTAGCGTGACGCCTGCACACTCCAGGACACGAGCGCAGCCCCTTTAATTAAAGGCCGTAAAGCCTGATTTAATGGCTAGATGGCGAGGCAGGGACGACACAACTCAGCTCTAATGTGTCATTACAGGCAGGACGCACCTGCAAAGCAAAGTGAAGAGGGTCAGCCACGTCCCGCTATCAGACATAACCTTTCTAAAGCCGGATCGCACAGCGTGCATCAAAAGACACTTTATTGGTGTTGGGGGAAAAAAAAAACTTCATTATCTCACACGTGCTTCGGGTTAGACGCCACAGCAGCAGTACACTGTGTTGATGCAGTTTCGTGTTTCGTCTGGACGCAAAATGACAAGACAGAAAAACTCGTAAAGCTAAAGCGGAGCAGTAAAAAAGTTCCCACTTTAAACTTTCAACCTGTTAAACTTTTTAATCTACATGAATTTAACCTTCCAGCTAGGAAACAAAGCCGCTAGCTATCGCAGTGTACAGTTGACAAGCTAGTTAGCATGCTAGTCAGTTAAGTTAGCTAACTCAGAAGTACTTTAACTATGGGCATGTATTTGCTGTAATGATAGGAACAAAATAAGATTATTACACATTATTTGTATATTTTTAGCTAATATATATTTTCTGGCTAATTGCTCTTGCAGTATTATTAGTATATTACTCTATGTACAAATATTCAGTTTGTTCTAATTCAATTATCTGGGACAATTTAAGATTAAAATGTTACGTAATAATACTTATCTTTTCTGTAATTTATAATGCTGATAATGTACTCAGTGTCACACACACACACACACACACACACAATGACACCTGTGGTTTCAGTTTGCGCACTTGATCCCGGCCATACTCGGCTTAAGGACACACAATAACTCCCTTGATCCCCAGATCCAAAAAAGATAACCACTTTGTAGTCCAGATACACCCAGTTCACACACCCAACCCACACACACACACACAGACGTGCCAGCTGAAGGCCACGGTTCTTGATTTGCAGAGTGCTAGCTCCTCTGCGTCCTGCTTTCATGCTTTCTGTGAAGCACACATCAAAGCTCGGACACTTTGAAGTGCACTAGGAGAGCGTGGCACTGCCGTCCTGGCATGTCTGCACGGCTAAAGGCTAAAGCTGCACGGCTAAAGCAAAGAGAGACCACTGGGAGAAAAAGGAGGGAGAGAGAGAGAGAGAGAGAGAGAGAGAGAGAGAGCGAAACTTCCCCTCAGACTGACTCCCAAAACCTGGTCCATTTACTAAATCAGATCACAATACTCACTCTAAAAATGATGGAATAATCCCTCAGAAAAAAAAAAGTGCCACGAGATGGAACATTAGCGAGATTAAATGTCAGAGAAGATAAGTAAGAAAGAAGTGGTAGCTCAGTGATGGTCCATGTACCACCATTTCAAAAATTTTGGGAGCATCTAGTGAAAGCGAATTGCCTTGAATCCCAAATTCCAAATGAACACAAACCCACCCTTTAGTGTTCACTTCAAAAACCCATGGATGGCACATAACTAGACATTTGTCATTGCTCCCGTTTAGAAATCCGACTTCTTCTTCATCTGAGCGGATCTTTTTCTTCTTCCTTGGATCTGTCAGGCGCTGGCACAGTGAGGAAGCGTGCCTTGTTATCATAAAACACCATATTCACAAGTCGCAAGTTCTCACCTGTATCTACAATCATCATTTACACGTACACAAAAACAGTATGTTCTTATGTTTTAGAACATTCTATCTATCTATCTATCTATCTATCTATCTATCTATCTATCTATCTATCTATCTATCTATCTATCTATCTAACAAACATCATAGTAGCATAATACATTGAATTCTTTCCTTAAGAATCAAAAGTGTATCATATGGAAGAGTGTGTGAATACATGTCAGTCTCTGGATTCGTCCTGACCATGACCAGGATAAAGTGCAGACTGAAGAGGAATTAAGGAATTAATCATTAGGCTCAGGTCTGAATCAATTTGGTACAAAGTATTGTTATAGAATCAAATCAATGAGATTAGTAATGATTAGTAATGATTGCACACCCCCTGGACATCTCTATTTATATTCAATATTTTTCCATACTGCACACCTAGTTTCACCTAGGCTTTAATATATCCACCCAGGTTTTTCTTCTTATTCTCTTATATTTTTTTCTATATTTTTATTTTCTTATATTTTTCTTATGTATATTTTTTACTGTACATATATTTTATTATTATTATTTTATGCTTAGTTAAATCTACTTCTACATTCTTTGTTATATTCTTTTGTATAAATACTCTTAAATAGTTTCTTATTCTAAGGTCACGGGCAGTCGCCTAAGCATTTCACTACATATCGTACTGTGTATGAATGTGTGTGTGACAAATAAAATTTTTATTTGATTTGAAAAGTTTAAAAATCTTTAAGTGACGATCTGTTTCTTAGGTTTTAGGGGTTATGCCCCTCACTAAATAAATAAATAAATAAATAAATAAACCGTCCCAACAGTGTTTGACTCATGGTACTTATAATTACTTATAGTAATCTAGTAATCCGGTGTAAGGTTCTATACAATGTTAGTAAGTCACAGTAATAAGTAGTATACAGTATACACAGTAGTATAACTACAGTAATTTTGTATTATATGCAGAGTGTATCGACAGATGTACCGAAACCTATTCTGAATTTGATGGTTAAAACTCGTAACTCGTAATCTGTTCAAACCAAAACTCAGCTCCTGCCTGGAAGTCCCTGCTGGTCTTCTCACCTCAAAGCCGTGCCATCATAGATAAAGAATGAACACCTTGTGACCAATCAGATTTGACGATTTATTTTTCCTGTTGTATAATATCATTTTAATTCTTCAAATTGAGGTAGCATTTACTAACGTTAAATGCAGTTTATTCAGTGTATTCAGGATCCTTTGTATGCCGATTCATGATTTGCCAAACTGTCTCTAAACTATATTTTTAAATGATTTATTACATTTATAACACAGGCGCATCAGTTGATGTCCCAGTGACTGGAAGTGGCTGTTTTTCAGCTTGACCAGCCATGACCGTTCCGCCTTGGTTGTAACCAATTCTGTACCAAGCGCAGAAGCTTCTGAATGCTGCAACAGAAACAGATTTTCATGGCCTTCCACATTATCAAACGTTGTATGTGTTAAAAAAGTGTCCAATCTGCCTTTTTCTCCAAACTAAGGAGAAAACCCGGTCACGAAACCCACTCATTACACCATCTTACACCACATGTGCTAATTAGCCTCGTTAGAACCTACGCTCAACACACGTTTAAGACTTTGGCATTTGAGGCAGTAAAGCGTCAACGTTTCTTTATGATTGTATAGTATGATACTAGATGGTGCAAGCTAAACTATTCACACACTGGCATCCTGTGTGGTGGGACTGAATGATTTGCTAAGTTTGCTTTGAAATAATAGTTATGTCAGATGACAGAGATACTGTTTTAGTATTTTTTGTTTAATTTAAACTGCTGTTATAAGTAATGGGCTACATTTAATCATACTCGTGTTCAATCCAGTGGTGAAGCTTTTGAATAAATCTAAGGGATAAAATTTTTGAGTTATGACTCAAGATTCACACGTGCTTCTTTTGTTAAAGTTTCAACAAAGGTTGCAAGAAAATCTGAATTTGTTTTATATCGAATCAGATATTTACAGAATCACAGAGTATCACGATAATATTGTATCAAGTGGTGACTGATGATTCCCATTCCTAGTATTTACTGTACAACCACCTCCTTCTATAATTTTTAATATGTGTAGAATATTATTACTTCCTCCTAGGCTTATTCATACATTTTGTATTTATTGTAAATTAAGCCCTTCCAGTTAGCATTTCAACTGTCATTGGCTTTGAACATGTATTTTGCACAATGACAATAAAATCTAATCTAATTTAATCTAATCTAACACTGATGTTACAAATCTCTGTTTTGAGAAGGTACAAATCATCAATGTTACCGCATTGACGGTTGACGTTCACTACTGTAGAAAAGAAACACGGACTACCTGGACTACAGGCCTGTAACTGTAGAAGTGCACGAAAGTTAAAGTAGCTATCTGCCCACTTCCTCCTGTATGGGTTCACACATGGCCATGATTAGCTTATGTCGCTGTAATTGACATGGGAGAGCGAGCATGCCACCTCTCCCCCTCTGAGTGGACTTATGGGTTATTGTCATGGCTCATTGGGATCTGAGCTTGTGATTCGAGCGACTTTGTTGCGTTAGTCAGTAGCCACTTAAAGTATTTATTTATTCATTCGATCATCTTCTATTCTGCTTATCCTGTACAGGGTTGCGGCGAGGTCTGGAGCCTATCCCAGGAGACGCTGGGCAAGAGGCGGGGTACACACTGGATGGGGTGCCAATCCATCACAGGGCACACACACACACACACACACACACACACACACACACACACAAGTTTGTTCACACAGTCTGAAAACATCAGTTAGACTAAGCTGCATGTCTTTGGACTGTGGGAGGAAACCAGAGTATTTAAAGGAAACTCGCCAAGCACAGGGAGAACATGCAAACTACGCACACACAGACCTGAGGTGGGAATCAAACTCTCAACCCAGGAGATGCAAGGCAACAGTGCTAACTATTAAGTCTCCCTTTCCACCAAAATGAACCTGATGCTAGATCATGTCTGGTGCTAGAGCCGGTTTATAGCCGGCTCAATTTCCAGCTAAACCTTCTAAGAACTGACTTTGTTTTTCCATGGGTTAGAGGGTCACATTTCGTCACTGTGTATGTCTGTGTACGTCTCTACTTTCCCAGCAATGCTAGAGGCAATGATAGTGGCAAAATAATGCTAGCGGAAAAAACGCACAACAATGGCAAACTCCAACATGGCTTTGCGAGCACTTCTTCTGGCTTTATCATTGCTATAAAGCATTAGAACTGCCCTACAAAATAGCGGTGCTTTGTTGTTGCCCGACAAAGTGTTGGTGCTGGCATGGAACTATGTTTTCTGTCTGTGGAACAGTGCTTTGAATGTCGGGGAAAACAAAGAACTGGTACGATATTGGGCACTGTCTCCGAACTAGCTCCAACATAGTTTGTAGAAATAGTTAAAGGTTAAAGCTGATGAAAAATATGCTGATCCTGACACCTGGCACATAACTGCTCATAACTTCCATTCGTACCACGATATACGAATTTAAAGCGTTCTGGAAGCAATTTGTTAAAAAAAAAAAAAGAAAAAAAGAAAAGACATAATTTCTAATTGCAAAATGCACTTTCCCATAAAATAATGTAAATGCAGATAATCTGTTCCAGCCACCTAAACATTATTACTAATATTACCAATTTCCAACACTACTGAAATTAGTGTATAATACATTATATAGTGTGTAATACATAATATATTATTACGTTTATAGATAAAAAACTATAAAAACGTTTAGAAAAAACATGTAAACTAAGTGGCCGGCATTGTGGTTGGCACTGTCGCCTTGCACCTCCAGGTTCCGGGTTCGATTCCCAAAGACATGCAGATTAAAATAATTGGTGCTCACAAATCGCCTGTAGTGTATGAATGTCCGCGTGAGTCTGTGTATGTGTGTGAGCTCTGTGAGGTGTGTACGCCACCTCATGCCCTAAGCCTGTATACGATTCCTATACGGCTCGGGCGCCCGTACGCTGAACCTAATTTTATTTCTTAAGAAATAAAGAAATAAATACATGTGATGGGTTATCATGTGCTGAGGTAACACGGTACGGTGTAGTTTTGCCTGGAAGGCGTGGCCTAGCGTACAGGGCGGAGCTACCATTCCACGCATTAACGCGTCGGCACTAGGACCCTGCAGCTTGCTGAGCTCTCTGTACTCTCTCTCTCTCTCTCGCTCTGTGTCTCTGATCCAGGACTGATCTGAGAGGCTGAGAAACTAAAGTGCGCGTCACATTCAGCGCGGCATCACGCACGGGCATCACGCGCAGGACTTCTGCCAACTATAGCACACAAAGACACACGGCGACAGAAACATGCTGAGGAGTGAGAGGCAGAAACAGGATGCCGGGGCTGAGGAGTGTGAGAGCGGCTCGGACAGCCGGAGTGTGGACGCGTGTGAGTTCAGTGCGGTGTTCGGCTGCGGGGACGCTTCTTCCATCGGCACTTTCCTCCAGAACGTCCAGGTCCTGCTGCAGGCGGCCAGCTACATCGAGAGAGCCGAGAGGAAGGATGGAAGTAAGTGATGGGCATCTGCAGGAGAGTGTGTGTTAGTGTGAGTGTGTGTGTGTGTGTGTGAGATGTGATCAGGTTGCCTGGAGCACCTGCGCTTATTCAGACTGAGACAACAAAGGACCGGGTTCACGCGCGAGCGCAGTGCGCGCGCGACGGGGCACAAGGGTTACAAAATCACGAATCCTTTGATCCTCTTTCTTCCCTTTTAACGTTCAAAATAGATTATTGATTGTATTGATTTGTAGCACCATTTCAGTCCCGTATTCCGTCCATCCGAGGGGCTGCACATGCATTATGGACCTGAGTGGTGGTGGTGGTGTTTCTTTTTCTTTCTTTTTTTTTATTAGTCCATTTCCTCATATAAACTGCACCACTTTTATTACGTCATATTTGCCAAAGCTCATGTAAACTCTCATCTGTGGTCTGTTGCACGTGCATGAACGTCCACATGACATATATTATTATATACAATACAGCTTATAGAAAAAAAAGTTACAGTTCTGGCACCAAGGTTAGTGCTCCCCTCTCTCTCTCTCTCTGTGCGCGTGTGTGTGCGTGCGTGTGCTAACGCGTTATGTAATGCACTTTCACTCAATAAAACTAAACGAAAAGGCGGATATATTAATTTTAATATTGTAGTAATGCTGTAGTCATATTGTAGTAGTTGTTGTTTTTTTCGTCATGCATGAGCTAATTTTAATCATGCACTGGCTCAGTAATGAGCTGTAACACAAACACACACTGAGAGCTTTGTGTAATAAACACAAGTATAAATAAATTAATAAATAAATAAGTCTGATGAGGATATGAAACATTTGCATTTGACTTATCTATCGATAGATCTATCTATCTGTCTGGCTGTCTATTCATCTGTTTAAACAGCTATTTTATGTTACACGTTGAATACTAGGCCGGCTTAGATTTCAACGTCAACAATAATTATTATTATGATAATGAAGTGATTTATCAATAGCAAAAGGACTGAATCCCAAACGCTTCCCACACAGACATTATTTCTTCCTTGTACAATATAAAGATGGACGTGCAAAAAAAAAATTCGCTAACACGCAGAAATCCATCATGTGTCATTTAATTTCTTCTGCGTGGTCTTTAATGTTTAAACTTCCCCATGTCTGCTTCCTGGTGTGCGTGTGCATGTGTGGGTGTGCTCACATGGCTTCCGCATGAGAACTTTTCTCCACTCTGATTGGTTAAAGACGGAGGTGTTGGTCACGCCCACAAATGGGACGTTCCAATGAAACGCTGCGGTGTGTCCGTGACGTCAGATGTTGCTGGGGCTCCCGAATACGGAAGCGGTTGTGCTTGTGAAGTGCGGTTTTAATTAATAATAATAACAAAAAACTAGAGAGAACGTGTATTATTTTAAATAATAATAATAAGAAGATGAACTTACATAAACACATGTTTTAATTTTAAATTAGATACAAATGTATAATAGATAAAATATAATAAATGATTTTGTAATAAATTATTTTGCAATTATTGAGTCGTTTGAAACGGATTAAACGTTTTGACTCCACCACGGTTTCGGTTCCAAACAAACTAAACACAACATAAAGATGTGAGAAAAGTGCCTACGTGCGCCGCGTGACCAGGTCAAAAGAACGACGTCATCCAGAATGCCTTGCGTTAGGGCTCGTTTGCGCATGCGAACTCGCTTTCTTCTCAGCTGTGAAGCTAGGTAAACAAACTGCAGGAGGAGAGAGAGCGGCACATACACATACACACACACACACGCAGCACAGGAGTCAGGCTTGCTCTGTTTTTTGTATAGTTTGTATTCACTTTATATACTTTTTTAGTCTTTAGAGGATTCTTAACTTTTGCAGTTTTAACAGCGTTGTGTTTGTTTAAACAGCGCTAGTGTTTTTTTTTTTTTTGCTAACCGAACTGAAGCGCGTTAGAGAGATAGAGAGAGAATAAAATCTTCTAAATCACAATCAGGTCGACGTTTTGTATGTTCGAGCCTGTTTATTGATTTATAAATCACACACAAGCTGATTTTTGTAAATTTGTTGGATATACAGACTGAGATCTATCTATTTGGGAAGAAATAGGCCTGTTTTTTTGCTCTTTATAAACACCATGACTGCAGTGCTGAACATCCAGAGGCTGCTGGAAGCTGCTGAGTATTTAGAGAGAAGGGAAAGAGGTAAAAAAAAAAAAAAAACAT
>QMIH01000494.1:162158-201734 GCA_003987875.1 Clarias batrachus
TCTCTCTCTCTCACACACACACACACACACACACACACACACACACACACACTTTCATCCGCTCTACACAAAATAAAAGGAATTCCTCAGATTTTTGTCTTGCGTCTTGGAGTGTGTGTGTGTGAGACCCAGTGACCTCATACACACTGTATTTACCCACAGAGAGTGAAGATTGTTGTGTGTATGATGTTGTAAAAATGTGTGGAAAGATGAAGCTGTAAATAACCTTACCTTTATTGTCCGTGTGTGTGTGTGTGTGTGTGTGTGTGTGTGTGTGTGTGTGTGTGTGTGCTGTAGGCGAGCCCACCTGCGCCTTTGTCTGGAGCGGTTGAAGGCGCTCATTCCGCTGGGACCCGACTGCAACCGTCACACTACGCTGGGCCTGTTGAACAAAGCCAAAGCACATATAAAGGTAACACACACACACACACACACACACACACACACTTGCTGAGCCTGCTTAACAAATACAAAGCACCTATAAAAGTAACACACACACATACATGTACTGTTGCATGTGTACACATTTTGTGTGTGTGTGTGTGTAAATATATATGAACTTGTTGAACTTGCCAGCAGCCATCTTCACTCGGTCCTGTTGCGGTCTGATTAGACGTGTGTGTGTGTGTGTGTGTGTGTGTGTGTGTGTGTGTGTGTCTGTGGCCTCGGGTCGTGTTTCATTATCCTGTCATAGTGTCACTAGACACATTGAGAGGTTTGTGTGTGTGTGTGTGTGTATTGGTCTCCTAATGATATAGTAAGTGCATGCACATGAGCCTGAGGGAGTGAGCACACACACACATTTTATATTTTAACATGTCATGAAAGCCTGAATGACTGAAACCTTGTGTGTGTGTGTGTGTGTGTGTGTGTGTAGAAGCTGGAGGAGGCCGACCGGAAGTCTCGGTACCAGCTGGAGAGTTTGGAGAGGAAGCAGAGGCACCTCAGGAGGCAGCTGGACTCCCTCCGGGGCACGTGTACCACCGAGAGGGTGCGCACAGACAGCCTGGGCTCCACCCCCTGCTCCGACCGCTCCGACTCAGACCAAGGTACGTATACACACACACACACACACACGCGCACACAATAAGACCTAAACATAATCAACATCAGCAAGAAGGATTGATAAATAAATTGGGTGCCAATATTTTTTAGACAACCCTCTCAGGACGGGTTGCGTTTCATATGTGAAGGTCTGCAGTTAAAATGATCTAATAATATTCATAATCACGTTGATGACCGTACGCTCCGATCGCCGTCACTACGAGAGAAAATTAAGACTCCACCCACTTTTATAGTTTGAACACCGCTCGCTGGTTTATTTTATTAATTTATTTTTTACCTAATACAGTGTGTCTAATATTTTCCGTCACACCGCACTGCACTCAGTCCACAGTCTTCATGCACGAGTTATTAAACACCGCTACGACACACCCAGTGAGCACCGAAGCGACGAGCGTGTTTCTAGTTTCTCGCGAAATCCCCGACAACTCATTTTAACTTCTTCTCGTCTTTCAAGGAATTCCACGAAGGTACAATTCAATACAAAGAACTTTATTTACCCCCATGGGGGCAATTTCAGGCACGCAGAGGTTTCAAAATAAAAGAAAAAGAAAGTCATCAGTGTAAACACCAAATAAAATAACATGAATAAAATATTAATTTGAATGATTATAAATGGAATCGGTCTGTTAGTGCAAAAAAAAAAAAAAAAACAATTTCGAATAAACATTTGTTTAAATCTGTAAAAGTAAACATAAAGTCTCGTGATTCCTGGAAATAATATGGCTTTCTCACAGACTGCAACATGAATCATAAAGGATTTCAGAATCTGGTTGAATAATAATCATAATAATTGTAATCATTACAATTTTTTACATTTTTTTTCTCTCTCAAGCTTGTCAGCACTGTAGCACTAATCTGACTATAAAGCGTAAAACTTTTGACCCGGCCAAGTTTTAATGCTGTAAGAAAAACGATTTCTACCAGAACAAACTTTAAAGAACTTTATACAAACTTTTACAAGTTGTAGCAAAAAGTGCATCTAAAGAACCTCGTACGAAATATTGTTCTTCTGGCCAACACTATATTATTTATCCAGATTTCTTTTATTTATTTATCGTTTTTCTCCCTTTCAAATCTCTTACATTATATCTATAACTTAATATTATATTGGTTTGTATAAATTGGTTGAATGTTTAATATGGCAATAATAAACCCTAATACACACACACACACACACACTTTTTTTTTTCTTTTTCCCTGTAGAAGAGATCGAGGTGGACGTCGAGAGCACCGAGTTCTCCCATGGAGAGCTGGATAGCGTGAGCACGGCCAGCACCAGCGACCTGGACGACCACAGCAGCCTGCAGAGCCTGGCCAGCGACGAGGGCTACTCCTCCTGCAGCGTCAAGCTAGCCTTCAGCTCGTAGACGCGCAGCACGGACGCACACGCGCGCACGCGAGCGCCGCGAGCAAGCAACTACAGACCCGATCCTCCCCCTCCCCCCACCACCACAGTCCACTCCACTCTACCACTACCGAACCCTTCGCCAGAATCCGACAGGTGACCAGAGCACGAGAGCCCATCTCCCCCCCCCCYCCCCCCTCTTGACTCAGAGCAGCGTTCTGATTGGCTGATTGAATGTACACTGCCTTAAACGGCCTCCTCTCTCCGTCTCTCTTTCTAAACATGATCGATTTGGTTTTATTTAAATTATTATTATTATTATTTTGTTTTATTGGTGAGAGCGAGTGATCTGGTTACCTGTCGGGTTCTAACGTTCCGAGGCACCGCGACCGCAGTGCGAAGCGCGTACGACCTGGACGTCCATCGCAGCGCTGCATATCAAGGTCAGCCGCCATCCTGAAGGCTGAGTGAGGCATGAACTCTGTGCCCCGAATGGTGCTACACTGCTGAAAAGAACCCGACGATCGCGTCTCGTCACGGAATTGGGTCGATCTTTGTTTTTTTCGGAGGGAAAAAAAAACAAAAACAAAAAAAAAAAAAAGTCTTTCTTACGGTGCGTTTTATGGTGCATAAAAAAAAAGAAAGTTTTAAAAAACAACAAAAAAAAACAAAACAAACAAAAACAATTCGTCGGAAGCAGCCAAGCCAAGTCGTGCTTCCGTCTAGCAGCTGCAACGTAGACATCCCTCCTAGCAGTAACGAGCAATAACTCCTCTAGATCCATCTCTTCTTCTTTTTTATTTTTTTGATTTTCTTCTTCCCCCTCCCTCTTTCCGTCCAAAAAAAAAAAAAAAAACAACGCAATTTGCTTTTTTTTTTTTTTTTTTTTTTTTTTTTTTTTTTTTCCCCCCCCCCCCTTTCCCCCCAAAAAAAAAAAAAAAAACAACGCAATTTGCTTTTTTTTTTTTTTTCTTTTTTCTTTCTTTCTATTTTTTGTATATAATACATAAATAGTTTAATAAATTAAGAAAAGGAGTTTAAACAAAACAAAAAACAAACACAAAAAAAAAATAAAAAGAAGAAGCTAGATTCCTATGGGTAGCCTCTGTTGCTGTTCGTCTTGTGTTTTTATTTTGTGCGTTTTAAATTATATTTTTGCAAAGATACTCCTATCTGACAGAGTGGCATGGACAGTATTACGCTTTTTGCTCGACGAATTAATTTTTATTTTTTTGTTTTTTTTTTTCCTTTTCTTTCCAACTAAAATAAAAGGAAAGAAGGAAGGAAGGAAGTCTCCTCGTCGGCGTCAGCAGCGTCGGACCTCTGAGCGTCGGACCTCCCGTTCTACGAGCGGCGCTCTTTTTATTTATTAGAAATCTATCGTTGATTCTGTTCCTCCGTGTGCGTGTACGAGTGTGCGTGTGTGTGTGTTGCTGACGAAGCTGAGAGGCATTCCACTAGTGCGCCTGGAGGTCCGAGGTCCCACGTGCTGCGCCTGATCCCCCACTCGTTATTTATCAATGGAAGGACGTCGTATTTATTCCTCTTCCCTGTTCCAGCATTGGAAGAGTTTTTATTTTCATTTGTTTTCTATTTAAATTTTTTTTTTCTCATTTTTATTTAACTCATCGCGAGCTGTGTGTCCGAGCACTAGCTCGACTGAACACGGTGCTGTTTTTACGTTTTAACACCAGGCCAAACCGCACACAAACACCGCGTCTCTCTCTCTCTCTCTTTTTGTTTTCTTTCTGTAACAACCACCTTTTCATCCATTCTTTACATCAGCGTGGTTCTTACCCCCCTTTAATCTGCACTTAAATCCGGGACCCATGTGTCGAGAACTCTGCACTTCCTGATCCACACACACACACACACACCTAGCAGTAAGCAGGTGATCTGCGATCTGTCGAGCCACATCAGGCTCTGCCTCACTAGTACTGATTTATTAGATCCTACATTGATAAATCACGCTGATCCTGAATCAGTGTAGCAGGAGGAGTCTGATCTGAGATCAGTGCTCGCGAACTTTCTGAAGTCGTGTCCCTTGAAACACTGTATAATCATTAGCGTGTGTGTGTGTGTGTCCGTGCGAGATCGGGAAGCTGCGGTTAACAGGGAGTGGGTCCCGACGATGAAGCTATCGATCATACTCGAGGTCCTGCCGTGACTTTCACGGCGATTCTTTTGTCAAACATGCACTCTGATTCCAGCTGTAAGTCCAATTGCAATACTTACAATAAAACACAGATTGTCTGATCTGAAGACCAAAAACATGACTGTGTGGTGGTATGTTCTGTTCTGTTTGTTTTTTTTTTTCCTACATTTCAACTCATTACACACGAACACTACAATTTCTATAGTGTTGATGGAAAATGCAGACACACAAACTTTTTAATGAGGCTATTTAAAGGAAAGGGAAGAGTCTCCAGTGTCGGTTTAACACGGCATGCTATGTTTTCTGTCACGTGAGACTCGTGCACCCATATTAGATGCAATAATGTGAAAGCAAGAACTTGTTTCCTGAATATTCAACATTGAGTGTGAACAGAAAAAACCTACAGTGCTTACAATAGGCATTTAATAAAACACTCCAGGACTTCACACTGACACTTGATGCCTTATATATAATACACACCAGGGTTAATCACTATACGACAAGATAGTTATAATCTTAATGGAATTTTTACTAAGGAGCGGTGTGTTTTCACGCATTTGTTTTGTCGGAGTGAAATTTAAACCTGATGTAAGCGAAACAGGATTAAAGTCGATGTAAATGTGCTGTCGGACTTAAAAGTCAGGAAAAAAGTAAAATTCTGAGGTAAAATGATTTGATCTAATTCAACTTTAGCTTCATCTTTGTTTCATGTAACATTTGAAGTGTACTACAAATGGCAGAGTTTTACCTCCACCTAGAGGACATGAGCGGTGTTGCAAACTTAAGATTTTTTTTTTTTTTTTTTAATATTTATTCGTATAATTTCTATGTAGCAAATCTCATGCACCAGATACTTCATGTTCGGCTGAATTTCCCCTTTAAGAGCCTCCGCTCCGCGTGAAATGCCGCCGGGCCTCAAATTGAACAATTTGTATTGCATAATTGCGCCATTATGTGAGAAGAATAGCTGTGCCCTCTTGATGAACAATTGGTTCATCTGGCAGCGTGGGTGCGCTTTTAGTCTTGCCATGCTTGCCGTTGCGCCGTCGCTCTTGTGTTTTATTATGGGTTGTTTTGTTTTTTTACGCTCGGATAAGTTCACACAGTCCGTTTCTAAAGAATGTAATTAGGGTTTGAAGTGATCTCCTGCCATTGTTGCTGCACGAGCTCGCTGCGTATAATGCGATTAACGCTCTAGCAACATCACCGAGGTGGCTTTCTTGGAAATTTGTGTCAGCTTTGCTAACAATCCGCTTCTGTCACATACAACTGAACTGAATACCTACGTGAAATATGTTAATGCGGACGCTGTGGCCCGTTTCCCAGGCTGTTATCCGTCCCTCTGTTAGAAAACACTTGGACAGAGATACGGACACAGCTATTCTATTCTGTAATCTGAATTGTGAATTGGAGAGAAGATGTGATTAGATCCTAATTCCGTTCTGGTTCTTAGCTCCACGGTTTTCTTACTTTATCATCTAATAAAAGATGACACTGATGAACCAGTTACACTAAAGAGTTAGCGCTGAAACTACTTATAACCAGTATAGGAATGGACCCAAAAGGGTGGATTAACCGAGGAGAAATGGCGCTTGAGATGGTGGTAGAAGATCAGACCTTTGGAAATGACGAGGGAAGCCAACAAGGGAGTGGAACGACCCCTGAGATGGCGTCTGAAGTGAATCCGTGGAAAAATAGTCGCGTTAATAAGACTTTATTACCATCAGCCTATAAGAACCCACTTTAGGAACTCGCTGGTGTCACAAACCATTTAAATGTTCTGGAAAGTTCCTTATTCAGCTTGGCTTTAACTCATGACGTCCACATCTACTGAGTATCCTGGTGCAGTCATGTGACTATCTGTGGATCTGTGTACCCATGACGTCATTTCCAAAATGGTGGTTATTCAACAAAAACATTAGTTTCATCATCTTTAACCAATAATAGCATGAACAACTGAACAAAGCTGTTTCTTGAAGAAATTAAGAAAAGTCCACCGTGACATAAAAGTGCCAGGGAGAATTCCATGTGACGTCCTTCAAAATGTGTTTCATGTGCTCTGTTCGGTCTGTGTTATACGCCCCATCCATCTAGGAACCTCTGTAGTCCAACTAGGAGGCCAGTGGTGATTACCTTTTGTATTTCCTTCCATTTAACCACCATGGTAGGACCTCCAGTCAACATTCACACACTGTGGTCAATTTGGGAACGCCAATTAGCCTATCATCTGCATGTCTTTGGACTGTGGGAGGAAACCTGGAGGAAACCCACCAAGCACAGGGAGAACACGCAAACTCGATGCACACAGGACTGAGGCGAGTATCGAACCCTCAACCCTGGAGGTGCGGAGCGACAGCGCTAACCACACAGAATATCTCGCATAATGTCCCCTAAAGTAGGAATGGGTCTGAGATCTTCTGGGTTAAAAGGTCGTTACTCCACATGATGATGGAAACGAAACCGAGAATCAGACGAGACGGGTGTGTTCAAGCATCAAGTCTGTTCTGAAAGAAAAAAAACCCTGAGGTATAATAGCGTTAAAAACTGAATGAGAACTACAGCATGAACCTTATCAAATTTTTGGAAGATACTGGAGTACTGTTGAGAAAGAAGGTCACAGGTTCAATCCCCAGCACTACCAAGTTGCCACTGGTGGGTCCGTGAGCAAGGCCCTCGACCCTCACCTGCTCAGATGTATAAATAAATAAATAACTCTGCACAATGTAATGCCGTGAATGGAAATGAGTCGACCGACATGGCTGCCTTAAACTGAAATGGCTTTGGAGAAATGACCTAATTTTGTCTTTGTCCTCATACCATCATGGATTAAACCGTCAAAAAACGAAATTAAAGTTGACAAATTATGGTAGGTGAAACCATATTGGAGGAGATCATGAAATAGTGCCAGGGATTAAACCAAAAAAGGATATCGAGATATGAGGAACTGGTCCTTAAGATGGCGATGGACATCAATTGATTAAACGATGGCGCGATAAAGAGAGAAGGGGTTAAAGCAGTGGTGTCCCAATCCAGTCCTGGAGGGCCCGTGACCAGCACAGTTTGTAATTCACCAACACCTAAACACACCCACTGAACCTAGTAATTAACAGATTAGTTAAATCAGCTGTGTTTGAGAAGAAGAAGAAGCACCAAACTGTGTTGGACACTGGCCCTCCAGGACTGGATTTGGACACCCCTGGGTTAAAGGGTGAGTTAAACAGCGTTGGTCCTAAAAAATTTAGACTCTGTTGAGGGAAATGCTGAGAGCAAAGGGGCGTGAACTCAGCTGCACATGGGCAAGGCTCAGATAATGGCCTCAAGGTTTATGTACAAATCACACACACCAGGCAAACCCCGATGATAAATTCCCAGTGTCCAGTACAATTTCACTCAGGAATATGGCGCAAGAGTTTGTTTCTAAAGCCCTAAAGATGGCGGCAGTGAGGGGAAAGGTCAAGGGTCAGTGAATGTGCAGGAATAGGGACGGATCTGGGTGTCATTTCCGTACTGAACCGTGAATGACCTGGTGGTAAAGGTGTCGTTTAGTGGTTTTACCAGGAGATGGCAGCATTGTGCTATAAGTTCTAAGGCCCAGGCTTTTGTCCCAATAAGACAGCGCGAGCGTGAGGTGACCGTTCAGCCTTTATTCGTCACATATATATTACTGCTGAATGAAATTCTGTGTTTGTTGTTAGTCGGCTGGGGTCAGAGTGCAGGTCAGCTTTATACGCCAGACAGACAGGGTTAAGGGCCTCGCTCAAGGGCCCAACTGAGGCAACCTGGCAGAGCGGGGTCTCAAACCAACGACCTTCCGATTAGTAACAGAGCGTTAACACCCCGAGGCTCCTCCGCCCCACCGTTAACGTTTTCCCCCCAGTCACGTGTCCTTGAAGACGCGTAGATACGATCGTGTTTTTACACCTAAACATCATAAAATGAATGGTTTTCAAGTTCAAGTTCAAGCACAAGTGTATTATACGTAAGAGAAATCCTGTTTGGAAACCGGTACTCCGGCCCTCCACGTGCTCCACTTTCTTTCTTTTTTTTTTTCTTTTCAAACCACGCCCTCATCTTTTACTCCGCCCACATTTCATTCTGTTCAGGAAAGTGAATTTTTTTCAAGACGGAGAAATTTATTACTGAACTGAAAAAGGTCCGAATTAGTGATGTTGATCCTGAACAGTAGTGAAGTAGTTGTTGTTGTTGTTGTTGTTGTTGTTGTTGTTGTTGCACTTCACCTTCTTTACCACTAGAGACCTAATCGCGCCTACTGTCCCTTTAATCACGTCGGTGTTACACAGCGCTAACGCATAAGCGAAAAAACGAAAGCCACACGGCGTGCAGGGTCAACTGCGTTTCTGAAGGACGTTACTTACAGTACGTGATTTGTCTTTGATTGATGGCTCCCTGTTGTGACATCTCGCTGCCTCAAGGGTGCTGGAAGTGTGTGAGTCATTTTCACTGAGAACACGACGCTGCTCGACGGAACGTCGGGGCATTTCTACTGTATATAGGGAGTGGAGAGTCAGTCTTCCTAATTATTATATGAGGGTTAGTGAGGGGAAAAAAACTGCAAATCAATCAATAAAAATAATAATATTGCGCATGAGTTCAGTAATATGTATAGTATAAAGAAAACAAAAAAATGTACACTTTGTTTTTCTCTCTGAGAAACTCTGTTATTCACGTGCAGATTGTTTAACAGATCATAGAAAAAGTCTTTTTTAGGTTATAAGGTCAAACTAAAAAAGGAAAACTGTAGAATTAGGATAACTAAGATGTTGTTTTAAAATTAGAATATATATTATTGAGACAAAATCATCATAATAATAATAAAATAAAAAAAAACTGGCCAGGCCAAAAACAATAAATAATAATAATATTTTTGGGAAAGTCTGTTGTCTGATTAGATTTCTGTACAGCCGCTATTAGTGATTCATTCGACTCTGATGTCTGAGTCCAAGCCCAGCTTCACCCACACCTATACACACACACACACACACACACACACACACACACCTGTTCGACCTTCATTGTCATTCTGAATCAGCTCCTACGCATCCCTTTAATCTTTTATCTCCCATAAATACCGCGCAGCAATAACGCTCTGTATTCCCCTCTGACACTCTGCTATTATTCTTTCTCCTGATTCATTTCTCTTTCTGCTCTTTTCATTTTAGCTCGCTGCTTTAGTTTACGAGTGCAACTTGCTTCGGATGAAAGCATATTCTAAGTGGCTTAATAAATCAAATGGAAATCCACGATGACTCAGGCGTGGGGTGACGAACTCGGAGTGAGCCGGAAGCTGCCCTCATCCCATCCACACACACACACACACATCATCATCATCATCATCATCATCTTCTAATTATTACAGCCTTTTATTATAATCGTAGATGTTTTAGGGACCTTTTGTTTTGTTTTCTTTTATAGCCAGTTGGTGGCCACTTAAAGACCGTACAGCGCACCATCTAGAGTGAAGAGATCAGTATATATATATATATATATATATAGAAAGTAAAATGTCTATAATGGGGTTATTCCACACCCTGCTTGGATCTGTAAGTCTATGGGAAGCACATAGGAGTAAAAGCTGTTATGTCAGATCCCCTAAATGTACAGTATGTATGAGGTGGGAGGTTTAGAAGGTGATATTTTGTGCACTCTATAGGGTGTATAACTGTATAACATCTGCACTGTATATAGGGACAAGGAAAGCCTTAAGTGACATATAGTGCACTCTTCAGAGAGATGAGTCATGTCAAATTCTGTACATGTATGCATTGTATAGAGGGGGGGAATTGTACAGTATTTGAGGTATACACACGTGGACAAAATTGTTGGTACCCTTCGGTCAACGAAAGAAAAACTCACAATGGTCACAGAAATAACTTTAATCTGACAAAAGTAATCATTTACAAAAATTCTATGAATGTTAACCAATGAACGTCAGACATTGCTTTTCAACCATGCTTCAACGGAATTATTTTAAAAAACTAAACTCATGGAACAGGCCTGGACAAAAATGATGGTACCCCTAGAAAATACTGAAAATAATGTGAGCAAAGGGACATGTTAATTCAAGGTGTGTCCACTAATTAGCATCACAGGTGTCTACAATCTTGTAATCAGTCAGTGGGCCTATATATAGGGCTCCAGGTCGTCACTGTGTTGTTCGGTGACATGGTATGTACCACACTCAACATGGACCAGAGGAAGCGAAGGAAAGAGTTGTCTCAGGAGATTCGAAAGAGAATTATAGACGAGCATGTTAAAGGTAAAGACTATAAGACCATTTCCAAGCAGCTAGATGTTCCTGTGACTACAGTTGCACATATTATTCAGAAATTTAAGATCCATGGGACTGTAGCCAACCTCCCTGGACGTGGCCGCAGGAGGAAAATTCATAAAGTCCATAACGTTCATAGAATTCTTATTTATTATTACTTTTGTCAGATTAAAGTTATTTCTGTGACCATTGTGAGTTTTTCTTTCATTGACCGAAGGGTACCAACAAGTTTCTCCACGTGTGTGTATAGCTGTTATGTTATACTCTATATACATGTGCAGTACACAGGGTGTAGAAGCTGTTAGATCATCCCCTTTATACTGGACCACATAAAATTTGAAATGAAACACTCAAGATTTTCAACTTCAGTTCAAGGGGTTAGACAAAAGCGTGGCCTTAACCATTCCGCCATTTTGATATACACACACACACACACACCATCCCTATTTTGGGGCGCTCGTAAATAAGGGAACAAACTAACCTGATTGCAAACAGAAGGATCGCTTTCGATACTTGGATTAAAATCCTTTGCATTCTGAAGTCTGTAACCCATGAACATGACCAAATGCTGCGGTAACTCCCTCAAGATACTTTCAACTTCAATTGTCCTCAGCTGCTGCATGTTTCTGGGGGTTTTCTGCCTTGAGTAAGTGGAGCATGCTCCACAGGGATCAGAGCAGGTGACTAACTTGGCCAGTGAGGAATATCCCTTTGGATAGCGTTCACTGTATGTTTTGGATCATTATCCATCTGCAATATGGAGCGGCATCCCATCGGTTTCGCCACATTTGCCTGAATCTGAGAAGAGAGTATAGCTCTATACACTGCAGAATTCATCCTGATGGATTTAGCAGCTCATCAATAAACACCAGTGACCAGGTTCAGTTGGTAGTAATACATATTTATGCTACAACACTGCCTCCACCCTGCGTGACAGACAATGTATGTTCCTTCCTTTTTCCATACTTCTTCTCATCCCATCAGTCTGGTGCAGGTTAATTTTGGTTTGATATCAGAAATATGTTTACTAGTTTATTAGCAAACTCTTCATTTGGGCTTTCTGTTGATGAGCATTGTTTACGTCCTTGTCGTGAAGTGTCTGCACTTACTTGACTGTAATCTTTGACAATGACTGAGACATGAGAGTGTTCATCACTCGGCTAGAAGTTCTTCACCATGGACAGAATTCTGCGGTCCTCCACTTTAGTTATCTTCCATGGCCTTCCAGGGCTTTTGCTGTTGCTGAGTATAGAAGCGAAATCATCCCCATACTGTATCGTGTATACACTGATCAACCATACCATTATATCCACTCGTCACTCCCGTTTGCCACCAAATCAGTAATGATCTGTGTGTTCTGACACCTTTCTATTGGAACTATTATAACTTTCTATTGATAGCAATTTCAGCTACACTAGCTCTTCTATTGGATCAGACTATACGGGCCAGCTTTCACACCCCATGTGCATCAGTGAGCCTTGGCCAGCCATGACCCAGTTCACCAGTTTTGCTTATTTGAATCACTTTCGCTCAGTCCTGACCACTGCAGCCTGGGACCATCCCCCGAGTTTAGGAGTTGCTCAGTTGTTTAGCCATCGTCCTCAGCTTGCTCGTCAGGGACAGTCTCATCATTTTGATTCATACATGTTCAAACTTATATCATTCTTTTGATTGTGCAAAGCGGCTTTGCGACAATGTCAATTGTTACAAGCGCTATACAAATAAAATTGAATTGAATTGAATTGAATTACGCAGTATATCATATATAAGTATAAACGCTATAGTGGATGTGTAGTGCACTACATAGGAAGTAAAAGCTGTGTTATGTTATCCCCAAAATGCATAAAGAGTATATAACACATTGTATCAAAATGTGTTATTTATCTGTATGTGATACAGAGTATGTTGGAGACGCAACCGGAACAGGCAGCACTGCTGCATCAGCGGTGACCATGATCTTCAACACACACACACACACACACACACACACAACATTGCTGTTCCAGAATGAAGAGATGACAGCGTGTTTGTGCATGTCTGTAATGATGAATCAAAGTGTCCACTTCCTGTGTGCTGTATAAGGGGACAGATGGATGACTGTGACAAATCACACCATCTCTTTCTCACACACACACACACAAAAACATCCACAGCCCACCATGATTCCTCGAGTCCCTTAAAGCATGCGAGATGAAGACGTCAGCACCATCAATACTTCATCTGTAAGAATGAACCCTTCATTCAAGTCACTGCTACACACACACACACACACTGAGAAAGCAGCACCAGGAAAACAGTCAGGAACAGCATTACACTAGTGCTAACTTCTGAGTTTGACGTCAGCTTTCTTGTTAAGTGTGTGTGTGTGTGTGTCCAGTTTGAGTGTGAGTGACATCAATGTTGAAAAAGGCATCCATGTCATTTCACAAAACACAGTCATGATATTCACACCTAGGTGTTAAAGAAACAAAGACTGCTTTTATATATATATATATATCAGTTCCTGTATAGAATTCATATTTGAAGTATTTGATTTCTCCATTTGCACTCATAAACAACCAAATCCACCATTTTGTCTTTGTTTGAGAAGTAACACGATGCCAAATATTAAGTCTCTTCCCTGTATCGGGCTTGAGGTTCTCATTTAACATTCATGTTATTTAGCACAAGCCCTTTTCCAGAGGGAAGTCATTTGGTGATGTGGGAGAACTTGAAAATTGGAAACCAGTGAACGATGGTTACTTCAAGGTTGCGTGCGGTGACTGAAGGTGAGGTCACGGGGAGATATTGACAGGGGAATGAATCACTGGGAATGAACAGCAGTTCAGTTGTGCTAGGCGTTACGTTTTAGCTGCCCCGCATGATGAAACGTCTGCTAGACATGCTGAGATCTGAGCAGAAGCACCAGTGTCTGAGGAAGTCAAGGAGAAGATGAGGTGAGTGTCATCTGCATAGCAGTGGTAGGGGAACACATGTCAGGATACGACCGCACCAAGAGATCGAGTATAGATCAGGGAAAGGAAATTAGTGGACCAAGTACTGAACTCTGTGGGTCACCTCCATGTCACCTGATATGACTGACTTTCCGGGCAGGAAGCAAACCATTTTCATTCTGTGCCACAAATTCCAAGCCTAGTAAGGATTAACGATAGAGTCCTGTGGTTGACAGGGTCAAACGCTGCTGAAAGGTCAAGGAGGATGAGAACAGATTACATTTTGGTTGATCTAGCGTCAAGTTCTTTATCAGTGCAGTCTTTTGTGACTCTTACTCTCTTGATCATAGTTGGACTTGATATAACGAAGCCATTGATGAAAGTATTAAGGAAGGGATGCAGGTCCTGTTACGTTGGTAGAATTGGATCCAACCGGCAGGTGGTGAGACGGAAGGACAAGATGCCTTGCAGCATCTCTTGTGTTGCTAGCTCTGTGTCAGTTAAATATAGGGAGACTCCCTGACATTGAAGTGTAGAACTTGGGGTAAGATTGTCGGGGAGGACGGAGCACGAGGAGCCGATCAGTTACATAGTGAAGAAAAGATTTTGTGGAGCTTAGTATGATCTTGTACAGATGCATCCAGTCTTTCCTTCTACAAGGCAGTCTTATAAGAAGTCACAGAAAGAAACAAGATTTCAGTTATCAGATTTTGATCTCTTCCACTTTTTCTCTGCTGTTCCTCATTCTCTGATAGCCAATGAGCAAAAACATACTCCTGTGTTTATTGAGAAGATACACCAATCAGGAACAACATTAAAAGCACTAACATTAAACCAGCTAGGTTTTGTTTTCCTTTTGTGCTACAGCTCTCCCCACCTCAGAGCTTGGCTCCTCAGGGCCTCTGGAGGTGTGATGTGGCCCCAGGATGTTAGCACAAGACCCTGTGGGTGGCAGGGTTTGGCCTCTTGCGTGTCCGGGGCATCCCATGGGTGCTTAATTGCATTTGGACCTGGGGAATTTGGAGGGCGGGTCAGTGTCCTTGGGCTCATTTTCTGTGAGGGTGGCTGTAGCACCAGCCATTTCTGGTGCCTTTCTATCATGGCCAGCATTGACTTTTGATTTGTACAGAATTGACTTTTCTTTGGGATCGGACCGAACAAGCTAGCTTTTGGTCACCATGGGCATGGGTAAGCCTTGGTTAATAGGTGTAGCGTATTTGGGGAGTCCATGATTGAGGAAAGCGGGAAGAGAAAATTGGGTGCAGGCAATCATGGAGGGAGGATGGCGTAAAGGAGTTGAGACTTCTCCTTTTCCTCATCTCCAGGTTCAAGGGTACCAAATGATGATAAGTGATCTGGAAAGAGGTAGCATTGATTTCTGTTGATGGAGAGGGGTGTGTAAAGCCCAGGTCGAGCGCATTTCCACCCATAAAGTGTTGAATGTCAGTGTGAAGGAATGAATAAGAAGGAGACTGGTGCTTGTCGGAGGGGAGGATAAGCAGAATGCTGTCTCTGGGGGATTAGTAGGATGGAAGGTAACATTGAGAAGAAGGTCAACCAGAAACGTTACTCCGTGAGAGATAAGAAACACCACCTTCGAGATAATGCCACACCTCTACCAACACTACTGTTTGAGACTGTTAGTGTTATAATGCAGTGTGTTTGTCTGTGTGTGTGTGTGTGTGTGTGTGTGTGTGTGTGTGTGTGTAAGCGCTGATTAATATTGATTTTCCTGTATGACTGACAGCACACACCTCACCCCACCTTACCGCCAACTCAGCTGGATGTAGCGCTTACACACACACACACACTCAAACACACCCTAACGCATACCTGTATTGGTCATGAGCTGTGTGTCATTATGAATATTTCATCTCTGGCAGTGAATCAGAGCTCATCTCACACACACCCTCATTCATACTATCTCTCTCTCTCTCTCTCTCTCTCTCTCTCTGTCTTCTTCTTGTCGATCTTCCTCTTTCTCTCACACACATACACACTCTCTGTCACATTCAAAATGTGTATCTGTCTCTTTGTTTTTCTCTTTCAACTTCACACTCTTTTATTCTTGAGAGATCTGTCTATCATTGTTGCTGTCCTTCTTTCTGTGTATCTGTCACTACTTCATTCTCTCTCTCTCTTTCTCTCTCTCCCCTTTTTTGAGCAACAGGAAATGCAGTGAGTAAGAGAGCGAGCGGGCGAAAAAAGAGAGAGAGAGAGAGAGTATCTTCTTGACATCACTGCGTGATGCTCTTCAGCGTCAGTAACACTTTCGAATGCCGATGACATTTCCATGCATAATTAACGCGCAGCAGGTTCACCGGTGTGTCACCCAATACGCTGATACGACTCTTTCTCAGTTCAGTTATCTAAGTCATGACTTAATGCTGAGGTTTATTCTCATGTGTCCAGTTAGCGTTCAAATCCACGATGCGACAAGGTAGTCCTACTCATATGGAGGCTTTTCTCAACACCTTTGAGGGAAATGTGTGCGTGCACATTCATAACAGTTTTGCGTCCCTCAGTCCATATCCAAGCACAAACAGCTGTGACAGATACTACAATCACCAGCTTCAGACTGTTAGCATGTGCTCCATGTCGGAACTGCACCTGAGCGTGAAAAAGATCTTTATAGTGTTACAGAATGGAAGGAATCTCAGCTGTCCATCAAACAAAGGGGGCGGAGCATTGAAACGGTGTAAAACGGTGGCGTCGCGATCAAGATGAGGAAGTCAAGGAATCAGCTGGATTTTAAACTCAGAAGGTGAAATAGTGGCTTGTGGTTAGCAATATCGCCTCGCACTGTCGCCTCGCACCTCCAGGATCCGGGTTCGATAGCCGCCTCGAGTGCATGTGCATGGAGTTTGCATGTTCTCCGCGTGCTTGGTGGGTTTCCTCCAGGTACTCTAGTTTCATCCCACAGTCCAAAAACATGCAGAATAGGCTAATTGGCGTTCCTAAATTGCGCGTAGTGTGTGAATGAGTGAGTGAGTGTGTGTGTGTCTGTGCCCTGCGATGGATTGGCACCCTGTCCAGGGTGTACCCTGCCATGTGCCCTGAGTCTCCTGGGATAGGCTCCAGGCCCCCCGTGACCCTGAATGCAGGATTAAGCGGTATAGATGATGAGTGAGTGAGTGAATGAGTGTGTCCTGTGATGAATTGGCACCCCATCCAGGGTGGTCCCTGCCTTGTGCCCTAAGTGTCCTAGGATGGGCTCCAGGCCCCCCGTGACCCTGAATGCAGGATTAAGCGGTATAGATGATGAGTGAGTGAGTGAATGAGTGTGTCCTGTGATGAATTGGCACCCCATCCAGGGTGGTCCCTGCCTTGTGCCCTAAGTGTCCTAGGATGGGCTCCAGGCCCCCCGTGACCCTGAATGCAGGATTAAGCGGTATAGATGATGAGTGAGTGAGTGAATGAGTGTGTCCTGTGATGAATTGGCACCCCATCCAGGGTGGTCCCTGCCTTGTGCCCTAAGTGTCCTAGGATGGGCTCCAGGCCCCCCGTGACCCTGTAAGCGGTAAAGCAGTATAGACGATTAGTGAGTGAGAAAAAACTCAGACGTGATGTTGAAAGTTACACTACCACTTAATTCTGTCTTATGAGTTCAACTTAATGTTACTACCTTAACCTTAAGTACTGATTCAGTATAACCAACTCTACTGTGATGACCTGAAAAAAAAGAAGAAGAAAAAAACAGCTACAAACTATTTAACCAGGTAAGTAGTAGAGCCAGGGTTTTCTGCAATATTTGTCTAACATATCAGAAGTCACTTGTAAATTTTTTTCTTCCATCCACGGAGCCTGTCCATGTGCAGAAGGCAGGATACACTCTGGACAGGGTGCCAATCCATCGCAGGACGCACACGCAACGAGCAATTTGGAAACACCGAGTAACCTAATCTATGGGTCCTCTTTCAGGGGGAACATATTCCAAAACCCTCGACCCGGAGTTGCGAGGCCCTTTCCCACTTTGATGTCACAATGCTTTCTCAGTTTTTTCTGCTTTGGTGTCAGAAGCCAGGAATTATGAACGGACCTTTAATCCCGGTTGCTTAGCAACAGCTTTCTCACTACACTGACTAGTTGATTGACAGCTGTACTGCAGGCTCAACTTTTCTATGAAATTACAGCACGTGTCAAATATAACGCAGAGGTTTGCCGAAGACGTGAAAAAAAAAAAAGGCATGAATGTTTGTTTAAAGTTAGACATGTGTTACAGATCCCTATTATAAAAATGTAAAGCTTTTAGGTAAATTTTTTTCTCTCTTTTTAAATTTTTTTTTTTTTTTATCAATTCAAGATAGTAAGGTACAGTTTTGAAAACTTTTTCAATACTTGGATTAAACCATGTTTCTGTGCATGAACTAGGTCTTACCCAGGAAACACACTCGGGTATTTGGAACTGAAATCAGTCATTTGCAGAAAGTGAATCAAAAATGTTGAATCAAACACATTTGACTCATTACTAAATCAAGCTGTGGGCAAAGGACAGAACTGAAATGGAGTGATTATCATGTTTCAGATATTTAATAAAATATGTAAATATTACATGAGAAAGATATAACATTAATAATATTGAAAATGTTTGTTATTCAATTAAAATGAATCGAATAGAATTTTACTATTTAACAAGGTGAAAACTGAACTAAAAACTAAACAAGCACCGCCACAGTGCAGCAAAACACCTTTGATGCAATCCATTGCAGGCTATTTCAGTAAATCGTGTGTGTGTGTGTGTGTGTGTGTGTGTGTGTGTATGTGTGTGCGCGCGATTCACTTGTCTTGTAGTTCAGACTTGTGCGTCTTTGCCTCAGATTCAGGCCTAATCAATCCCACACGGCTCCTTCACACACACACACACACGCACACACACACACACACACACACACACACACACACACTTCAGGAGGTGATGCAGTGCATGTGTGTGCGCGTCATCCAGTTTTGCAGTCATAAGCCACGCATGTGTTGATACAGACTGACATGACGTAGGCTTTCACACGTTTAATACACACCCATCACTAAACATTGTGGTTGTGGTGGTGTGTGTGCGCAAGTGTGTGGAGGGGGGTCTTTACTGGCACTTTATTGATTTTCTTTACTTTGTGTGTGTGTGTGTGTGTGTGTGTGTGTGTGTGTGTGTGTGTGTGTGTATGCGTCTCCGTGTATTGCCCCCCCCCCTCCATCATTGACGCACACTCGGTTATCTGTTGACAGCTCTCTGCTGGACTCCACACACACACACAGACACACACACACACACACACATCATATATTACACTGTGTTACAACAGACAATACCCAAGCTTCACAGTGACTCACTGTTGTGTGTGTGTGTGTGTGTGTGTGTGTGTGTGTGTGTGTGTGTGTGTGTGTGCTCTACCAGCTAATATAACACTATCCACATTCACAGGTCTTGCAGTTTCAGACACACACACATAGTGTGTTTTGATGATATTGGTACTAACATAAAACACACACACACACACACACACACACACACACACACACACACACTTCATCAGGACTGCTTAATAACTGCATTTTACACACACACACACACACACACACACACACACACACACACACACTACCTATTCATTATTCCTTTTTCTCCCTTAGTACTTCCTTAATTACTTCACACCTTTTAAATATGAGGAACTACTTACTTAGATAAACTGATGTGTTTCTCTGTGAAGTTTCAGAATACATACCACCCACACACTAACACACACACACGCCCCGACACCACTGCCTTCCCACCATCAGAAGCTGTAGGGGTTTCACTACAGTTATGACTGCTCTAGTTTCACTCTCAGTCAGAGCAGGAAGCACAGGCTAGCACACCTAGCACTTCCGCACGACAGGAAAAACATTTCATATTTACTCCTGATGTCCAAGTTAGCAGGTGGAGCTAGCAAGCTATGGAGATAATGTTCAACTACCTCAGTGGAGTCTTGCATTGTAACGGCAGCTTATTTCATAACACAATTAAAGTTATTTGCTAGAGAGGAGCTAACTAGCAAGCTAGCTGGTTGTTTAGTGCTTTATGTTAAACCCCTTAGTGTAATACTAGCTTTGTTTCTCATTTCATGTTGCTATTTTAAATTTTTAAGTAATTTAACTGAGAAGCATTTTGCTTAATCAGTCAATATAGCTAGTTATTAGCCTGCTATTAGATTCACTCGCTAGAGTTGCAAGGAGCAGTCACTGGAATGCGTTTTGCTAAACATACTGTAAATAACTTGCTATTAAATAAATGAAGTGACAGTTATATAAAGCTAAGGCGTGGTCAGTGGACAATAACTTGTTCTGCAGTGTACTATTAAATAAAGCTAGCATTTCAATGAGGTGTTCAATTAGCTAAACATAATGTAATACTTTTAGCAAATGAGGTTTTAAATAAGATTAATCTTACAATGGGAAGCTAACTAAACCATGAACAGCTAGATAACAGTCTCAAACGAGGCATTACATAAAGGTAGTATTAAATTAACTGAACAGAAATAGCTAGCTAATACTATCAAGATACCAGAAATGAAGTACTTATATAAAGGAAATGCTAATCAAAGCTAACGTTAAACTGAGGAGTTTCCACACAAGTGGCAAAACAATTGCTGACTTTTTACACATTTGCTAATGACAAATACTGTAGCTAGCTAATATTATTAACAAATAAGATATTAAGTAAAGCTAGCGGTGTACCGAGGATTTAACTTGACTTAAACATAAAAATCTTGATAATAGCAGCAAAAAAACGAGGTATTGTATAAAGCTCGCAATACACTGAAGGGGGTTAGGTTAGCTAAGCTTAAATTGCTAGATATAGCAAAAATTAGGCATTAAATAAAGGTAGTGTTAAATTAGCTAAAGATAAATAGCTAGCTGATATTATCAATATGGCAGAAACGAGGTCTTTGCATAAATGTGATGTTAATTAAAGCTGAAAAAAATTAAGCGCTGCACCTTATAACCATTAGCTAATGATTAATAGCTAGCGAGTATTATTAACAAATAAGGTATTAAATAAAGCTAGTATTACACCAAGTATATTAAAGAATTATTAACTTAAATATAAAAAGCTAGATGATCGCAGCTAAATAAATCAAGTATTAAACAAGGCTAGCATTGCACTGAGGAGTTAGATTAGCTGCACATAAATCGCTAGATGATTCTACGAACACAGCTAGCATGAAGCTGAGGAGTTGATGTAAATAAAACATTAAAAAAATCTAGAAAACAGCATCAGAAAATGAGGTATTAAATAAAGTTAATGTTAAATTCACAAAACATGAATGGCTAGGTAAGACAATGAAGAAGCAGGAAATGATTACATAACCCTTCCATAAAGTTTATGCTACACCGAGGGCATGGAATATGCTAGCTAAATATATAAATAGCAGCAGTAAATCGTGGTTCGACATGAAGCTAGTGGAATGCTAATGGAATGAACAAAACTAGCTAAGCTAATTATTGCACAAAATAGATTGCTGAAGCTAATATTTTGTTTGTCCATTTAAACCACTACACTTTTTATACTTAGTTTGAGTTAGCTGCTTTGAGTTCAGTTAGCTTAACATAAATGGCTAGCTAATAGCAGAACAAACAAAAGGAGTAATTCTGAGTTAAACTGAGAAGTGCTCACTGTAATTTTAGTATATAAACAGAAATATGTACAGAATTATAGAGGGTTTATGGAAGAAGCATCTGTACCCATGCGCCGTTTAATACATTTAGTATTTATGGAACAATTTACACAATTATGTGAATGCTATAAATTTACAAACGAGTAGAAACCGAGCAAGTGACTCTAGGAATGGCTTCACCCTGCATTGTGGGATTTTCTCCGTGTTTTTTGTTCAGCAGCACGAAATGGCTGAATAGACTCATTTTATTAATACGTTCAGTTCCGCGTGTAAGTTTCCATCAGCTTTAAGGGGTTAAAAAGCGAACCATGTGAGCCGACTCTGTGGCGTCTGTACGTCGTTTGGACAAGGATTCTTTATGTTGTGTGAGGATGTGGATTGTTTCGGGAAAGCTGGACAGGAAGTGGCAGGCCCTGCTGCTCTTTATCAGTCAGAGAGGCAGGAAGAGGAAGGAGTTCAGAGGAAACGGCTCCCAGGCTTACAAGCTGCACTCGCTGCACTCGCTGCTTCAGGATAATTAGCTTGAATACACTGTCTGTCATACTGAGTGCACACACACACACACACACACACACACAGAGTGCATTTCCTCTACACACTCAGCCTCTCTGGAGATGCTACAGCAAGCTAGTGGTTTTAGATAGATAGAAAAAAAAAACTGTTCCCTCTTTCATCTCATGTTTTTGTCTCTTTAGTTCCATCACACATTTGTTGAAATAAGAGAGTTCCATAATAGCAGTTTGAAACAGCTTTGGCTCGGTTCTCTGAGTGAACCCATAAAGGTTCTAAACAAATGGTGCATTCCAGAAAAGTACTTTAGAGAGCTAGAACTATTCACCAAAACCATTAATAACCTCTTTTAATTGTCTGTCTGTCTGGCTGCTTGTCTGTCTTAATTTCTGTCTGTCTAGTTGTCTATCTGTCTCTCTGTATAACGATCTTTCTATCTAAATTTCTGTTTGTCTATCTGTCTTTATATGGATCTTTCTGTAAGTCTTTCTGGCTATCTATCTATCTATCTATCTGTCTGTCTGTCTGTCTGTTTGGATTTCAGCCTGTTTATCTATCTGTATATTGCTTGCAGTCTGTCTTCCTGTCTGTGAGGATTTTACTGTATGTCTGGATATCTGTCTTTATATCGGTCTTTTTGTCTTTCTGTCTCTGTATGTCTGCCATTATATCTATCTCTATATCCATCTGTCTGTCTGTCTGTCTGTCTAACTGAAAGATATATTGTGAATTATTTAGCGCACTTTTTCTCTATAGTCTATAGGTAAGCTAACAAACATGCTAAAGTAAAATGATAGATCGATAGATGTACTGATAGAGATACTTAGTCTAATAAATACTGAGAAATATGTACTGCATAAATAGAGTAGGACAGCTATCTAGATAAATACATGACCTTTAACCCTCTAGAGATTCGTTCTCACGATATGAAGTGTTGTCATGAACTGTAACACTTCTTTAGAACATTGACGTCTGCGGACTGTTTTCAGGAATTTGTCTCAGTGGATATTAGGCTAATATTAGATTCTCGTTAGAACACTTCCCCTGTGTGTATAGGGGATGCGTGGGTGGTGGTGGTGTTGGTGAAGGTTTTGTGGTGCTGTTAAGCCACCTGCATTAGTTCCCTTTAAAACGATGATTTCCAGAAGAAGACAGTGTTACGTGGAAGTCCCAGCGTGGGCGTTGGCTCCCAGCCAGCCTCCTCAGACACAGAGAACTTTCAAAAGCAGAACTGGATAGCAGTCACCTCCTGGCTTTCTATGTGTACTGCATGATCATGCAGAGATCTTCTGGGTTTTCTCTGGTTATTTAAGGGTTCTGGAAGAAGAAGTTCTGCACTATAAATCCCACCTGATGGGAAAATATTTCGTTGTTGGCTATAAGGACAATCCGGAGACTCGTGCCAAAGATAAATCAACACACTACAGGTTTAGAAGAAATGATTAATGGTATCCGTGTATTGTAGAGAACATTACTTAAGTACAAAACATTTAGTGTTACCTGTTTAAATGATCTCAGTTATAAATTGTTGTATGCTGACGATGCATCATGAATAACCCCATGGAAAAAACCCCTAGTGGTTCCTCTTGTTCTCAGATTTGTTTTTTCAAATGGCTCCTGTTCTACTAAGAACACTAGGCATGAAAGTAAACAAGAAACATTACAGTATGTGGTGTGTGTGTGTGTGTGTGTGTGTGTGCGTGTGTTTTTAATGTGCTGGGGGGTTTTGTAGACTTTGCTGATCTGGGAAGGTTTCTGTGATCGGATTCTTTGGTCACGTTGACCTTTAGGCCTTCCTCATGTTTTAGTTTTTATTAGTACTTTATGCACGTTCATGAGTGCTATTTTATACTATAATTTATACTATTTATATAATACTATTTATATAATTACCATAATATATATCTTGTTTCAAAAATTTGCTTAAACAATAGATATCACATTGACTTTTATAGCAGTTAACTCTTGTTATTATTTTACAAATATTTTAATTATATTAGAACTTTTATTATAAATTAGCATTTTATCCTTGCAAATAATACTCCGGTATATTTAAATATGTATTAATATGTGAGTCTGATCTACGAAAATTAATGTTAGATTTTTATTATTATTTTTACTTTATTTTATTATGAAGACGTCCTCAAGGGAAAGACTTTTCATCTTTTCAAGACTTTGTGTATAAATTAATAATTTAATCGAAAAAAATACAATGTATTATTATAGGAAATTCACATTTCTATGCAGTTTTTAGGATAACAACTCTTCTTAGTTTAACTGTTACTACGACATCAACCTATTTTTCTACAATAAGCTTTGAAATAGGAATAGGAATGAACATGCAAAACTTCAAGAACCTACAGTTTGAGGTTTTTATATTTTTGGGGAAAATATAATTTTAAGTTTAAAAATGCGTAAGTATGGTGTATGACGACTTTTAAAGATATTGAGGGATATTTATTATTATTATGATACACTGTTTAATGGTTATACCAGGAAAAAAAAACTTTTCATGGATATATGATATGTAGTGATTGGAAAGTGGGCGGAGTTTCTTCAAAGTTGCTAAGTTTTAAATGATGCAACTGATATTTGTGAAATAACAAAGACAAAAAAAAAATTAAGATTTAAAGAAAAATCTGATACTTGTATCACTATAGTTCAAGAGTAGACATATTCTAAGCAATCGAACCAAAGCTCTGATAAAAGAGGATACATTTCCTCTTGTAGGTTTTCGCATTACTAAGATGTTGAACATTCAGTTTCTATTTCCTCTAAATGGATCTTTCATGGACACACTGCTGCTGGAGTCATAGATTGTTTGAGCTGCTGTTTGAGTCATATAGCTGCTCATGTGAGTCATGTGTGGTATTTATCTGTGAGGGCTGAGTCACTCACTCGCGCCGTTTTTCATACATTTAATAAGCCTGAGGATTTTAAATCCAGCTCTTTGTTCTCTGGGATATTTTTTTCCCCCAAACAGGCTTTACTTCTAAAAACATCCAGGTACTTCTTAATCCAGAACGTTCAGCACATGGCGGACGTATTAACACCTCTAAGCGCTTTTGAGAACCTTGTGTTTTGTTCACGAGGCCGTCAATAATGTAAGCTGTTTCGTTTGGAAAGCGTTTGTACTTTCTTTAGGTGAAGAATAGAAAATTTTGTAGCATTCACATAATACATTAATTACAGACTTCTTTTATTACTTTTTTTTTTTTTTAACAGTCCAAAACAAAAATAACTTGTGTATAATAACAGAAATACTGATTTAATGATAGTTAATAGTAGAGGTATTCTAGCCAAAATGCGCTTGAATGAAAGTAATAAAGTGTTACTTAATGTTTAAACTTTGACGGTGATGTTTTACCTCAAAATCGCTATAAATTCATACGATCCATTTCTTACTGTAAGTTTTATGCATTTCTGATTACTATTAGCTAGCTAACACTGTTTCTGTTTTGATTAACTTGCAAATATTTGCTTTTTGAATACGTTTTACTTCTTTCTCATTTGCTAGATCACGACCCTTAGAGATCCTGGCTCGATCTTTTATACCGTTCCTGTTCCATCCTGTCCATTCCGTTCTATACATCACTTCCTGTTCTTCGTGTCTCAAAGACAAACAATAAAAACAGGATTAATCTTTTTTTTCTTGTAATAATATGTGTACTGTATACACTACTGCACTCTTGCTCAAAAAGTTGGGATCACTTGCAAATTTCGTATTTTTTCAGTGATTTATTTTTTACATTCTCCAGCAATACTCAGGATTTCAAAACTACATAGATTATAAATAACACATATGGAATTATGGAATTATGTAACTACAGCAACAAGTCAGGTGTTATTTATAAGACATACATAAGACATGACGGTCAGCTGTTCTTGGACAGGTCTTGCAAGAACAGTATTGTTTGTAAAAACCCATCAAGCTCCATGATGAAACTGTCTCTCATGAAGACCTTCGCAGGAAATCAGTACGGATGACTTCCAACGGATTCATCAGTACGAGTCCGAGAGTAAACGGCGGAGTATGGAACGGAAACATCCTCAATCACAGGCCGAGAAAAAGTTCAAAAGTCGACCATCAGCTGGGAAATTCATCCGCGCTTACGGTTTAATGGAATTCTCAAGGGTCAGAAGTATTGGAACATCATCAGGGAAAAGGTTCAACAATCATCAGAGCTCGTTACAGTGAGACTCTTATACTAAACATAGTAAATATAAAGGACTGATATCCGAGGGCGCCGTATCCATGTCAGTCTGACTTTCACATGTTTGCTCTCCTGATTGCAGCCCTACGAGGACGAAGATGCACTTCTGAGGAAGATTCGTGTCTCGCAGCTCAGAATAAAACATTTTTTAATGGGGGAATACGAACGCCTGTTGACAGATGGACAGGGTGGATTGAAAAGCGAGGGGGTTATGCCGGATAAATGATGTATTTGTTGTTTCTAAAAGTAAATTCGAATAAATTCTACTGCCAGCATGCAGATCATTTTGATTCACCCCTGTACACAGACACACACATATACGTATATGTAGGGTACACATTTGTATTGGGTTGGGTTTGTGTGTGAAAATGGTTGTAATTTTCAAACCGCTACACTTTTGTCCAATTCTTTGAATTAAACTTATTATTATTATTACTATTATTGTTTACTATGTGATTATTATTAATTATGAAGTTTAAATTTTTTTTTAAATAAGATTTTCTTAAACTGTAGAAATTCATAGTGAGACCTTTTAACTAGGCACACACGGTAGTATTTGGGGCCATTTATGGTTTCGAGGTCATTGCTTAGAAGAGTGTGTGTGTGTGTGTGTGTGTTTGGATGTGCGAAAAAGTGACCTTTCGACTGACCTTTAAAGCGAGAACATCAGGGTTAATTGTAAGATGTGTACAGATTTCACATCCCTGTGTTTCGTGTGAATTGATACTTCTCAATTTTTCTATATAGTGGAGTTTCTCTTACAACATGCCTATGTTTAGGGTTTTTTTTTTTTTTTTTTACATCACACCCACATACACTCTCTCTCCTTCTTCATACGTGCTTTCACCATGATTTGTGTCCTCCCTCATCGTCATATGAGTCACACCAAGGACAATCCCTAACGTAGATCTCGTCTAGCTTTAGCACTGAGGGTTATGTTTCAGAAAGGTTTGAGTGTATGTGTGTGTGTGTGTGTGTGTGTGTGTGTGTGTGTGTGTGCTCTATTGAAGACACACGGATAGTAAGCTAAAAATAGCAGCGCTCTGAGGTAGAAAGACTGCTCCCACCTGAAGGACGTGTCACCTTTCCTTCCGTCTGTCATTTACGGACAGGGTGGTGCGGCGCATGCACACAGAGCTTAGCACGATGCTGGAGGTGCTTTGGTACAGAAGGGACAAGTCGTTTTGCTCTGAGTGAATGTGCGGAATTATTGTGGACGCCTGATTTTACGTCCGAGATTCAGGTTTTACGTCTGTCCATGCTTTTTAGACCGTGATATTCTGCAAGCAAAAACATTCTACACATTATACAGTATGTGTGTGTTTGTGTGTGTGTGTGTGTGTGTGTGTGTGTGTGCGTGAGTATATAATATACAAGGTCAAAAATGTGTACACACTTGAGGACAAGAATCAATCTTTTATAAATATTTTAATACTAAATTTATTGCTATCCATTATATATTGATAATATTAATATTACATTTACATGATATACATCACACTATTTTTCTTGTCCCGGACTGTGTATACATTTTTTGGGCTATTAGATATGCTTTTCACTACTAACGTCCTAAAATACCATATTTTAGAATATGTAACATCTGTAAACCTCACCACACACTAAACATCTGTTTGCTCTGAGAGAAAATGTCACTTTTTTCACAATTTTTTCCCTCAGGAAACCCTATAACACAGTACACCCTCAGGGTGTGCAAACTTTTGCACTTGACACAGTAGTACACTATAGGACATTATCCAGTGCTATAATGTTGCAGACACAAGTTTACGCCAAAACTGTCAAAGTCTATTTAATATACAGTAAGTTAATAAATGTTGAGAAACCACGAACTTGGAGAAGTTGCACTTACTGCTTGTTAAAGAAAATAAATCAGCACATGTTGGCCAACCAGGAGTCTGCAGTGCTGTTGTGTCATTTTTCATGTTCATGCATGCAAGAGCGATTGCATCATTTGTAAAACTTTGTGTGTGTGTGTGTGTGTGTTTTGACTGGACTTTCATACGATCTTGAGTTAGCTGTGTAATTACCGAACCCTGGCTTTAAAAAGTAGCTCCCATGTGATGTCAAAGGAACAGGAGGTGGGGGGGGGATGGGGGGGAACCTACCGACTGCTGTCACCTTCCGAGAATGTAGCTCAAGATATGGCTCTTTCTGTCTCTCCTCAACTTTCTCTGTGCGTGAGTCACAAAAACAAAATCCGCCCAGGTGGAATGAAAGAAAGGTTGCATGACGGAGTGAGAGGTGGAGAGCAAGAGAGAGAGAGTGACTGTGCAAGGAAAGTAATTTAGGCGACATCATGCATTTAATGACTGGCTCATGCAGTGAGAGATATCATTCTGTAACGTCAGTCTTCCCTGAAAAAACGAAATAAACAAAAAATGTGCTAGCATCAATGTAATGGAAATTGATAATGACGGAAGACGAGGATGAGGTCACTGTTCGACCTGATTCATCACCCGCAATCGAACAATGGCTCTCGTGTTTGTACACACACTCACTGGAGAACCTTTACATGCTCCAGACTAATGTTTATAACATATGTGCTCATTGTCTAGTTCCAGAATGACCCTAATAAACACACACATACACACATTTGTCTTAGTATCATTGTGGGGACCGGTCAAATGTCAAGGGTAAAACCTGTCCAATATTTCTGTCCTTGTAGGGACATGAGGTCCCCGCTAAGATTTTAAAAACACTTGTCTTCCTCTCCTTGTGTGGACCTGCGATAAAACATCTAAACCTGACTCCAACCTTGTGAGGACCGGCCAAATGTCAAAGGTCAAACTTATCAGATACTTTTGTTCTTGTAGGGACATTAGGTAAATAATATTTATTTAAAACACACACACACACACACACACTTGTGAGGACCTTGCATCAATGATATAATAAACCTAAACCTGAATCTATTATCGTGGGGACCCTCCAAATGTCAAGCGTCAAACCTGTCAGATATTTTGTCCCTGTAGGGACGTTAGGTCATTAATATTTAAAAAACAAATTCCCCCTTCCCACATACTCACACATATACTTGTCATACTATCCTTACAAGGACGTGGCATTACAAGGAGATGTAATAGACGTAAACCTGAATCTATCCTTATGGGGACCATCCAAAATGTCAAAGGTCAAACCTGTCAGATATTTCTGTCCTTTAGAAGGTGGTTTAAAACTTGCCTGGCAAACACACACAAACAAACAAACAAACAAACAAACACAAAAACACACAATCAGAAATCAGTAAGTTTCACTGACAATGAGGAACTAAGAAAGGAATTAAAGGATCGTTATGAGTCTGTCTAAATGCCATTCACATGTAAAATGATGCAAAGCTAAAAGGGTCATCATTGGGATTTTCTACGGTCTATTTCCAGGGGAAGTGATCGAACCACAGGGCTTTAACATACTGTATGCAAAATATGCCGTAAGTTTCTCAAAGAGGCTTTCTCACACACTTCCACTTTCTCTACACAGTAACCTTTGTGAGAGGTATAATTTGTGATTGGTGCGCTATACTAGGAAAATAGTCAGCGATGGTGTGCATGATAGCGGAGTTACGCTTGTTACCACAGAAAACAACTTTTTAACTTTGTCTTATATCTCTTTTACTGCATCTACAGTAAATACTGAACTGGAGACTCTTTCCAGAATCCCTTTCATATACACGTACACTTGTGTGTATGTGTTTGTGTATGTGTGTGTGGGGGGGCTTTTTTCATCTTAATGAGGACCTTATGTGCCAACGGGGACAGAAATATCTGAAAGATTTAACCTTTGATATTTGGCTGGTCCCCACAATGTCATGAAAAATTTGTGTGTGTGTGTGTGTGTGTGTGTGTGTGTGTGTGTGTGTGTGTGTGTGTGTGTGTGTGTGTGTGTGTTTGTGCTAGAGATTCAAATGTGAACATCTTTTTAATATCTAGTTCCACTTGGTCAGTATACAACCAGTCTTAAAAACACACACACACACGCATGTCCATCGTGTTGAGCCGTGGATGGAAATGGTAAGCTGTGTGAGTGTGTTTTTAAGACGGGTGACACAGAGATGATCAGTAAACAGAGTCAGAGTGTTGGTGTTGTGAGTCAAGGCTTACTGTGGAACATTTTGTGTGTGTGTGTGTGTGTGTGTGTGTTCTTCAAACAAGTGTCATAAATAGACTTCCTACACTGTAGAATGGCAAAGAAAATTATAATCTGTTTTGTTTGAATGAGTTTTGGCACGTTCAGCTTTTTGGCACATGTAATCACTATCGAGCTTTAGAGCAGCCCAATATTTCATTCAGTTTATTAGAATTACAGGAAAAACACTCAGACATACACAAACATGCTGTAATGTTAAATGACTGTCTCGAAGCCTTACAAGGCTACATTCCATATACATTAGATGTGCTGTGTTTGGGTGTGTTCACGTGTTTTCTATTAAAAAGTGTGTTATCATCTTTTTCATTCCAAGGGCTCAGCTGGAGTTTGTGACTACATCCATTATCACTGTCATCAGCATCATTGGAATGTTTTCAGTCTCAACAAACATCTTAAAAAATATGTTTCTCGTTTTTTTTTAAGGCAACAAAATAATAGCAAAATATAAGAATATATAAAACATACAATTCAAATTGATCAATTAAATAGAATAAAAACGCAAAAAAATATTTAGAAATTATGTCAAATCTAGCTTGAAAGTAAAAGTAAAATATGTTCTTAGTTGAAGATTACTATAAACTAAACACAAGAATAAATAATCCAGTGTTTAGATGTGTTGTACTCATTTTATCTCATTTGACTATAATATTAGTCTTGTTCTATTGGTTGATACTTTTGCTAATTTTATGCTTTTTAGAAAGACACAAAAGACACAAGACAATCCTAAAATCTGAAAGAAGTACAAATGTTAAGCATTAGTTACACTAGTCCTCTGATTGCTTTGTTTTAATCTTAAATGCTAAATAAACCGTAGAAATACTAAAGCAATAGTAGGAAATATTTACACTAGCTAGGATATAATTTCTTTGAGTTTCGAGTTTTGCCCAGATAACAAGATTATTGGCTTTTCTTCAGCAGCAGCTAGGTTTAGGTTAATAACTGTTTTGTTACACAATTGATTTTTGTTTGTAAAAGATGCTTTAAATCGATTTTTTGTATATGTTTATGTGCATGTACAAATTACATGGCTAAATATTAAAACAGGACTTTTTAAACTATTTAAAAGTACATTGAATATTGATCAAAGCATCTGTTTTTATGTTCTTGCTAGTGTTAAGTTTTGCAAATTAACGAGTAAAGTTTTACAATTTAGGGAATTATTTATTTTAGTTTACAATAAGAAATTTTGTAGCTGTACTTTTTAATATAACTATAATATTTCTATTAAAAAAGACCGGGGAGAATGGTCTCCTGCTGCATTAAACTAATGAATGATTGTAAATAAATTGTAATTCTGTCTTATAAGGTTTTCTTTTCTTATCTTGTGCATCTCTATGATAACCACATCATGCATGTTGATTGTTGTGTGTAACATTAGCACTGTCAGTGAGAGCAGGAAGTGCGGTCTATGGTAGTCACCATGACTTTGATTGAGGAAGCAGTGGAGTAGATTTCATCTACCAATTTACATAGGTTTCCTGTTTAATCACAACAATTTACTCTTCCCATGAAATTCACCCGTACAAGAGTTTCTCTTTAATATGTTGATGTGCATGAACGCATTTTGAGGAGAGCACTAATCAAGTGTAAATGTGTGTGTTTGTGGAGATGTGTCCATGCTATATGTTTCGAGATGAGCGCAGAGTTTCACTCTGGAATCCAGGAAGCACCTGCGCTATTGTGCGATCATTTTTATTTAAAGGTTTTACATTCATTTCAGGAAGCCACCACACACACACCACGGGACAGGCCAGAGCAGATCAGGTCAGATCACATGATGGGTGATAATAGCCCTGGATACAGTGGGGGAACTCCCAGTCTCGCTTCACAGCAGGAAGGCTCGATGTGTACTTATGGAACGTTTTTACTAATGTGGAACATCTACTGTTAGCTAGAAATCATATGCTCTTGCTGGCACATTGTTAGGTTAATTGTGTCAGCTGTCACCTGGGTCATTTGCAATCCTGGAGTGTGAACACACAACCTTCTGCTTACTAGACGGATTTGAGAATTCGAGAAATTCTGATTTTCTGATGAGTTTAATTTTTTCCTTCTGATTCATTGTACTGTGCAATGTTTGACTGGCCAGTGACTTTACTTTTTATGATGTTGTGAATGTTCAATCCTGGCAATCAAGCATGCTAATTAGAATATAACGCCCCACGCAGACCATTCTTAGATAGTTTATTTTAAAGCAATGCATTATTATATATAGATTTTTCTTGTTTTTGTTTTTTTCTTTAAATACAGCATTCAAATTTCACATTGGGAGCATTTTTTTTAACATAATTGTGTTAGAGCAAATTGTGTGACAGTTTATAAAAACATTAGCACATTAGTTGAGATGTACTGTAAATGCCACACCTTTGATGTGCTCGAAAAAGGCGTAGTGGTGATTGGATTGTGTGCATTGTGTATATATTTATAATAAGAGACATAAACTATCCATTCTGAGGCTTCGGTGAGATCTTGGTTTGGTTTCGATCGGGTATACGTGTGTATGTGTGTTTCCCTAGCGCTCCGTGATGTCATCGGCCGAGAGCTTACACCGAGGCCATATGGCTGACTGCATGCTGCTCTAATCCAATCACATCCTGCTCTTCCTGTTACACACACACACACACACAGAGCACTCGCAGGCAGGAATGCATTCATATGAATTCATGCTGACACTCATACACATACACACACTCATTTTCATTAATAGTCACTTGTACACACATGCAATGACATAAACCTTTCCTTGCCAACCCTGGAGTTCACACCTTGTGTACCTTTGGAAAGACACAGGTGAAAGGTCCTCTCTATCTAGGTGTATCACTGTAAGACATGGAAAGAAACACAGGTTAGAACTATGCTGAGACCCTGGAGCTATTTTAATGAATGTATTTATTTATGTTTTTTTTATTTTATTTATTTATTTATTTTCAGCTTTCTTTCATGCCTTAGGCCACGGTGAACCCGGGTGAGCAAAGTGACGTGTATATAATCGGATTTGCTCTTAAGGGATTAAACGACAAGTCAATGTGGGGCAGGTGGACGTCAAGAGGAAGAGAAACTTCCAGCATTCCTTCTGAGCAGTGAAAGCCCCTGAGATATACTTAACGACATGATGAATCATTCACCTAGTTTGCTGGAAATTTGTGATAAATTCAAAGTGAAAGTGTGAAAGAATTCCCTGAAACAATTGTTTGTCCTTAAGGATGTTAACTGAAACAGTGACGGGAGGGGGGAGGGAAAAAAATGCTTAATATTCATGAACGCAGCTGGCACTTAAAGGACTGACTCATATTCATAACTCATATTCATAACTCATAGTATCTGTCTGGGGTTGCCAGATTTATATAATTTAAACTGTGCAGGTTTTACAATTTAGAGGAATATATGAGGAATGATATACTGTACTGATATACTGATGTTATAAATGAGATATGATGAGATATATAAAATATCAGCTGTTAAAGGAGAAATTAAAGCATACAGAGGGAGGGACGAACAGAAAGAGAGAGGAAGAGACAGAGAGAACAACAGAGAGAGGGTAAGAGAGAGGGAGATGAAGAGAGAGAGAGAGAGACAGACAGGGAGACACAGACAGAGAGAAAGACAGACACAATACACAGATAGAAAGAGAAAAAGAGAGAGACACAAAGAGAAACAGAGAGATACAGACACACACACACACACACACACACACACACACACTCAAAGAGAGGAAGAGAGAGACAGAGACAGACAGTAAGAGACAAATGTCTATACTCTTTAATATTATATAAATTTATTTATCATTATCCTTTCTATACTATTGTTTTTTTTACTCTCTACTGTTATTTTCTTGTAACTTATTTTTAAGCTTTATCAATACGAATGTAAATATTTGTCATGTCAGTAAAGCACCTTTGAATCTTTGAATTGAGAGACAGAGGGAGAGAGACACAGAGAGAGAGAGAGAGAGAGAGAGAGAGAGAGAGAGAGACTGAGACAAACAGTCGGTGAGACAGAGAGAGAGACAGAGACACAGATAGGGAGACAGAGGGACAGAGACAGGGGGGGAATCCTGCGAGCCAGGCAACGTTGTGAAAAACCAAGGGGTGTGTCCAAGCGCTGAGTGGGCGGGGTCGAATCAGCTGCTCTGTTTGTCGGTGCCCATATATGGTCCGTGACGTGGCGCGCCGGAGGTTCCGTCGATATAAAACGCGGCAGCACGGAATCCCCTGAAAGGAAATGTAGCGGTCCGCCTCGCGCACAACATCACACGCTCGGAAACTAATAGTAATAATATCGATCAGTAATAAACAGTAATAATAACCATGAAGGTGTCGAGTATAGACAGCCGGCACTTGAAGAAGCTCCTGCGCGCGGATGGCGGGAAGTGTCTCGTGCTGGACTGCAGGCCGTACCTGTCGTTCTCCAGCTCGTGCGTGCGCGACTCGGTCAACGTCAACCTCAACTCGGTGGTGGTGCGGCGCGCGCGCGGAGACCCGGTGCCGCTGCGCTTCGTCGTGCCGGATGAGCGCGCGCTGTTCCGGCTGCGCGAGGGCAGCGTGTCGGTGGTGGTGGCGCTGGACCAGGGCACGCGCCACCTGCACAAGCTCAAGAAGGACAGCGTCGCGCGCCTCGCCATCCACAGCCTCGCGCACCTCTCCAGCTGCGCTAACATCTGCTTCCTCAAAGGTGAGCGTCTCCGTAATCTCTCTCTCTCTCACACACATAGACACACTCTGAATGCTTACTGCTACTAAATGTTTAATATCAAACACAGAGGTGCACGAGCTTTAGTTCGGTTTCTCGCAGTGTTTGTGTGTGTGTGTCAGGTATCCTGGCTGGTGTTAAGTAAAGCATTTACTTAACACCTTAACCTGCCATGGCTTTCATTTATATATATAAATATATATAAATATAATTAATATATATATATATATATATATATATATAAACTTTGTTTAAGGTTTTAGCATTATTCTTCCAACAGATTACTCCATAACCTTAGGCTACTTTTCCTCTACTACACTGTCCTGCTGTCTATTGTTTCCTCATGAGTGTTTATTTTACACAGTGTTTATTGATCTTTATTGAGTATTTCTTATACTGGAATAATTTATTTCAGGGATCAGTAATCTCTCTCCATCATGTGTATATGGTATTTAGTTTCCTGGGTATTCAGTTCTGAGTATTTATTTTCAGGAACTCTCTCTCTCTCTCTCTCTCTCTCTCTCTAAGTATTTATTTGATTGTGATCTAGGTATTTATTTTCAAGACTATTTGGAATTTTTTTTATTTTATTTTATTGAGTTTATTTTTTTTGTTTGTTTGTTTTCCTGGCTATTTATTGTCCGGAGTGTTGGTTTTGATTGGTATTTAGTGTATTTAATTATTTTCACAACAGTTTATTTACATAGTTTGACGGGTATTTATTACTCTCCGTGACTATTTTCTTTAATAAGTATTATCTTAGATTCTAAACATTTATTTGCACTCTGTAATTCTTCTTCTGACTGTTTCTTTTCTTGAGGGTGTTTTTTTTTTTTTTTACTGAGTATTTCCTGTCAATTTTTCACTCATCTCACACTGTCCCGAGTATTTACTGGAACTGAGCTTGACGTAGTCTGGCTATATTTAGAGGCCAAATCAACACGGGCCAATCCAGGGGAAAAAAACCCACTCTAAAATTGATAAAACTGACTTAGATAGAAAATACCTCCTCCATAAGCGCTATTGTATTCAGTAACAAGTAAATATAGCACCAGTTGTGTCGAGTGTTAGTGCGCATGAGCAGTGTTTCAGCACACGGTTTCACAGACGTGGTTAGCTGTGCGTCAAAGCCAAGATGAGTCAGAGTGTTTAAAAAAAAAAATTTAAAAAAAAGCTGTCACACAGTAGACAGAGAGATAGCAGTTTTACTCAAACCGAATCTGTGTGTGGAGAAACCGCCAGAAAAGAAAAATATTTTTATGAATGATCGATGCGCACAGTGGAAACACTCCAGCACGTAATAACCTTTAATTAAGCACAGGAGAGTTATTTTGCCTCTTCAGGTCTGACTGGCGTGTGAGCCGGTGCGATGTGCGCCACGCCAGGGTCTCAGATAAGCCTTATCCGCTCTGTGCTTGATAGTGACGTGCACTGCGACTCAACAGTCCTTGAAAACAGATGCTTTAACCCTGTTTTGTCTTCACAGGTGGGTACGAGAGCTTCCACGCGCACTACCCCGAGCTGTGCACCGAGGCCAAGCCGGCTCAGGAGCGAAGCACGCCGGACGTGGCAGAAGTGCAACCCGGGCCAGATTATACTCAGGTAAAGCCCTGTCCTCTTCTGTTACCCCTGTCTGAAAGACGTAAATAAATCAAACTACAGTTTTAGAGAAATTCACAGACTACACATGCGTGACAAATGACTAGAGATAATACAATTAATAATAATAATAATGTATGTAAATAGGCATAACATGAGCTAGGATTTATGTGGGATTTGTTTTCATTATGCAAATGACATCACAACAACTGACTACCAGGCTCCTAGATTATGAAAATACTAATCCCCATATCATGCAAATGAGATCAGCTACAAACTCCCGACATTATGCAGATGAGATCAGACTATTGCCTACAGACTAACCACGTTATGCAAACAGGATCATGTTATTCACTTCTAATCCTCACAGTTGTTGCAAACAAGATCACACAATTGGCTACACAATTTACATATCATGCAAATGTGATCCAATCTAAGATGCACACCTCCTCCATTATTCAAACGAAATTGTAACAATGGCCACCGATTTTCTAGATTAAAATGACATACTCGCCCTATCATCCGGAGATCGCGAGTTCGAACCCTGGGTGATTCTGTAGCCTTTCACAGCTTGGGGCCTTGGGAGAGAGAGCTGATTGGCCGAGCTCGCTCAGTGGAAGGAGTCGATAGCGCTGTCCTCCGATTGTTTTACGCTGCCACGGTGCCAAAGATGCGTCACATGACAGCTTTCGGCCCTCCCTCGATCGGTAGTTGTAGCCTTGATGGGCGAGTTGCGCTAATGACGTGTGGGAACGAAATTAGAAAGAAAACTGGGGGAAAAAAAGGCCAAGTTATTGGCTGCCTACAAAGTAGATGCTTATTTATTAAATGCTGTATTTTTCCCAGGGTTGAGTTCACTTCTAAACCCATGATTTTATTTTTCCTGTTATGTAAGTCACTGGGTGCACATTATCTAGCGTTGTGCCATTTTATTTAATATGGCAGTCCTGTTCACCGTGGTGCTCTGGGCAAAGGCCTGACTTTATTTCAAAGACTCCCGACTGACATCAGACGCCCGTTTTTATCTCTGACCTTTGGTCTCGACTCGGATGAGTCAATAATAAAATTAGGACCGGCCGTCCTGACGTTTTATCTCGCCGTTTTGAGCTGAACCCGATCCTCTTCGTTCATTCACTCGGTTTGACCGATTCCTCGGTATATATTGAATGAAGTGATTGGAATCATTCGGGTGCTGAGTATAATCAGGTCAAGCTGACGCAACCCTGCTTATGGCTGACCTTTTTGTCTTTTAGGACGGTCCGGTGGAACTGCTGCCCTTCCTGTACCTGGGCAGCGCTCACCACGCGTGCCGAAACGACTGTCTGAGCGAGCTGCGGATCACGGCGCTGTTGAACGTGTCGCGGCGGGACTGGCAGTGCGACGGCGGGCCACAGCGCTACAAACGCATCGCCGTAGAGGACAGTCACACGGCCGATATCGGCTCTCACTTCCAGGAGGCCATCGACTTCATCGGTGAGCGCGCACACAAACACACACAGACCGTCCTGATCGTTAATCTACTCCTGTCGGCAACTTAGCCACTGATGCCTCATTGACCCGGGCCAGCTCGTTCCACCAATCAAAGTCACAGCATTTATTAATTCAATTTAAAAGAAATTCCACAATTATCACTGATATTCATTTCATTTCACTTACCTTGTAATTGAACACTCATTTCTAAATATGTCGGGAAAAACCTGGTAGGATTTCTGCATTTCCTGCAGTTTTGAGCCAAATGCGAACTAACATGTTCCAGTTACTATAACACCAAAAATCATCATGTGTTTGAATTCCTTTCGTATGGAATTGAGACCAAAAAAAATCCAAAGATGGAGCATTTGATAGAGTTTTGAGATTTGGGCAAGTTATAAATGAAGCCTGCCCTCGCCCTGTCTGGCTCACGCTGCAGCTAAAAATGAGCTCGTCTTGCATAAAGCTGACGCTCTTGCTTTCCGCGAGGAGAATAACCTTCGGCGCTTCCTGCCAGAGACAGAAAAGGAAAAAGAGGAAATAAGAAACCTGCCGGTTTGAGTCATGGTTGCATGAGCTTGATGATGACGACGGGTGTGACCGGTGTGTCAGAGCATGAGTAGCGCTTTAATAACAGGAGTTTTAGGGTGTGGGTGTGTGCCTGTGTGTTTTTGTGCAAGTGTGTGTGTGTGTGTGTGTGTGTGTGTGTGGGTTGGGTGTGGTGAGCAGATCCTTCTCAAAATGCCTGCAGGTTGTCATTTCACACCTCGCAGGGATGACCCGGGAATCATTACCCAAACACGTAAACACTAATAGCGTCCTAATCAAAGTGTTTACCCAACTATTTATAGCACTAATGAACTCCTCCGTCCTGTTATTCAAAAGTCCAAAAGCTTGACGTCAGAGATTCCTTCTATAAACTTTATATAAGCACGCACTTATCGTATTAACACTTCGACACGTTTTTATAGTTATTGGTATATATATCAAGGCCCTGCGTAATCGTTTCTACTATAGATTAGATTAGAAATTTGTAAATGTCATTCAGGCGATGAAGGATGTAAGATCGCTGTTGCTAAGCAACAATCGACACTCAGCGTAGCTTGTAGCTACAAATTTCACTAGACATGATGCAGGAAAAGGTCTTTCTAGACGCAACACGAAGGTACAAATACAGCGAAAATGAGCTATAATTGTCAGAAATATCAACATTTACCTCAGATGTGTCGACGAATCACTCATAAATGACGCTGTTTGGCTAAAATAACGCTGTAATTACATTTAGCATTGATGGCTAACCCACGCTCTGTAGGCTTGGCCTTATTGACAAATGCGGACATTATGTCACAAAAAAAAAAAACTGGGCTTGTATACAACAAAGAACTATACTCAGTGAATACACAGGTCCGATTAAAGGTGGTTATAAAACCGTGTGTGTGTGTGTGTGTGTGTGTGTGTGTGTGTGTGTGTGTGTGTGTGTGTGTGTGCGCAGATGCA